>JAGKPW010003119.1:0-19635 GCA_019926035.1 Melaleuca alternifolia
TCGTCTCCTTTTCGTCCAATCTAAGCGAGTTCGTCTCTTTTTGGTCCATTCTAAGGAGTTCGTCTCCTTTTGGTCTCTTCTAAGGAGTTCGTCTCCTTTTGGTCCATTCTAATTAAGTTCATCTCTTGTTGGTCAAATCTATGGCAGTTTGTCCCCTGTTATTCCAATCTAAGGAGTTCCTCTCCCTTTGGTCCAATCTAAGGGAGTTCGTCTCCTTTTGGTCCCTTCTAGGGAGTTCGTCTCCTTTTCGTCCATTCTAAGTAAGTTCATGTCTTGTTGGTTCAATATAAGTGAGTTCGTCTCCTGTTGGTCGAATCTAAGGAGTTCGTCTTCTTTTGGTCCAATCTAAGTAAGTTCGTCTCTTGTTGATCCAATTTAAGGGATTTCCTCTCCTGTTGGTCCAATCTAAGGAGTTCGTCTCCTTTTGGTCCATTCTGAGGAGTTCGTCTCCTTTTGATCCATACTAATTAAGTTCGTTTCCTGTTCTTCCAATCTGAGGAGTTTGTCTCATTTTGGTCCAATCTAAGGGAGTTCGTCTCCTGTTGGTCCAATCCAAGGAGTTCGTCTCATGTTGGTCGAATCTAAGGAGTTCGTCTCCTTTTGATCCAATCTAAGGGAGTTCGTCTCCTTTTGGTCTCTTCTAAGGAGTTCGTCTCCTGTTGGTGCAATCTAAGGGAGTTCGTCTCCTTTTGGTCCATTCTAAGGAGTTGGTCTCCTTTTGGTCTCTTCTAAGTAGTTCGTCTCCTTTTGGTCTCTTCTAAAGAGTTCGTCTCCTTTTGGTCCATTCTATGTAAGTTCATCTCTTGGTTGTCAAATCTAACGGAGTTCATCCCCTGTTAGTCCAATCTAAGGAGTTCGTCTCCTTTTGGTCCCTTGTAAGGAGTTCATCTCGTTTTGGTCCATTCTAAGTAAGTTCATGTCTTGTTGGTCCAATCTAAGTGAGTTCGTCTCCTATTGGTCTAATCTAAGGAGTTCATCTCCTTTTGGTCCAATCTACGAAAGTTCGTCTCTTGTTGATACAATCTAGGGGAGTTCATATCCTGTTGGTTCAATCTAAGGAGTTCGTCTCCTTTTGGTCCATTCTGAGGAGTTCGTCTCCTATTGGTCCAATCTAAGGAGTTCGTCGCCTTTTGGTCCAATCTAAGGGAGTTCGTCTCCTGTTGGTCTAATCTAAGGAGTTCGTCTCCTTTTGGTCCATTCTAAGTAAGTTCGTCTCCTGCTGGTCCAATCTAGGGAGGTCGTCTCCTTTTGGTCCAATCAAAGGAGTTCGCCTCCTTTTGGTCCAATCTATGGGAGTTCGTCTCCTGTTGGTCCAATCTAAGGAGTTCGTCTGCTTTTGGTCCAATCTAAGAGAGTCCGTCTCCTTTTGGTCCCTTGTAAGTTGTTCGTCTCCTTTTGGTCCAATCTATGGGAGTTCGATCCCTGTTGGTCCAATCTAAGGAGTTCGTCAACTTATGATCCAATCTAAGAGTGTTCGTCTCCTTTTGGTCCCTTTTAAGGAGTTCGTCTCCTTTTGGTCCAATCTAAGGGAGTTCGTCTTGTTTTGGTCCAATCCAAGGAGGTCGTCTACTGTTGGTCCTATCTAAGGGAGTTCGTCTCCTGTTGGTCCAATCTAAGTAGTTCGTCTCCTCTCAGTCCAATCTAAGGGAGTTCGTCTCCTTTTGGTCCCTTCTAAGGAGTTCGTCTACTTTTTGCCAATCTAAGGGAGTTTGTGTCCTTTTGGTCCCTTCTAAGGAGTTCATCTCCTTTTGGTCCATTCTAAGGAGTTTGTCTCCTTTTGGTCTCTTCTAAGGAGTTCGTCTCCTTTTGGTCCATTAAAAGTAAGTTCATCTCTTGTTGGTCAAATCTAAGGGAGTTCGTTCCCTGTTAGTCCAATCTAAGGAGTTCCTCTCCTTTTGGTCCAATCTAAGGGTGTTCGTCTCCTGTTGATCCAATCTAAGGAGTTCGTCTCCCTTTGGTCCATTCTAAGTAGTTCGCCTCCTTTTGGTCCAGTCTAAGGAGTTCGTCTTCTTTTTGTCCAATCTAAGGGAGTTCGTTTCCTGTTGGTCCAATCTAAGGAGTTCGTCTCCTTTTGGTCCAATCAAAGGAGTTGGACTCCTTTTGGTCCAACCTAAGGGAGGTCGTCTCCTGTTGGTCCAACCGAAGGAGTGCGTCTCCTTTTTGTCCAATCTAAAGGAGTTCGTCTCCTTTTGGTCCAATCTAAGTAAGTTCGTCCCTTATTGGTCCAATCTAAAGGATTTCGTCTTTTGTTGGTCGAATCTAAGGAGTTCGTGTCCTTTTTGTCCAATCTAAGGGAGTTCGTCTCCTTTTAGTCCCTTCTAAGGAGTTCGTCTCATTTTGGTCCATTCTAAGTAAGTTCATGTCTTGTTGGCCCACTCTAAGGGAGTTCGTCTGCTGTTGGTCCAATCTAAGGAGTTCGTCTCCTTTTTGTCCAATCTAAAGAAGTTCCTCTCCTTTTGGTCCATTCTAAGGAGTTCGTCTCATTTTGGTCCAATCTAAGGGAGTTCGTCTTCTGTTGGTCCTATCTAAGAAGTTCGTGTCCTTTTTGTCCATTCTAAGTAAGTTCATGTCTTGTTGGTCCAATCTAAGTGAGTTCGTCTCCTGTTGGTCGAATCAAAGGAGTTCGTCTCCTTTTGGTCCAGTCTATGCGAGTTCGTCTCCTGTTGGTCCAATCTAAGGATATCGTCTCCTTTTGGTCCATTCTAAGAGAGTTTCGTCTCCTTTTGGTCTAATCTAAGGAGTTCGTCTCCTTTTGGTCCATTCTAAGTAAGTTCGACTCCTATTGGTCCAATCTTAGGTGTTCGTCTCCTTTTGGTCCAATCTAAGGGAGTTCGTCTCCTGTTGGTCCAATCTAATGAGTTCGTCTCCTTTTTGTCCAATCTAAGGGAGTTCGTCTTCTGTTGGTCCAATCTAAGGAGTTCGTGTCCTTTTTGTCCAATCTAAGGGAGTTCGTCTCCTTTTGGTCCAATCTAGGGGCGTTCGTCTCCTTTTGGCCCCTTCTAAGGAGTTCGTCTCATTTTGGTCCATTCTAAGTAAGTTTCTGTACTGTTGGCCCACTCTAAGGGAGTTCGTCTCCTATTGGTCCAATCTAAGGAGTTCGTCTCCTTTTAGTCCAATCTAAGGGAGTTTGTCTCCTTTTGGTCCCTTCTATGGAGTTCGTCTACTTTTGGTCCATTCTAAGTAAGTTCATCTCTTGTTGATCCGATCTAAGGGAGTTCGTCTCCTGTTGGTCGAATCTAAGGGAGTTCGTCTCCTTTTGGTCCAATCTAAGTAGTTCGTCTCCCCCCCCCCTCCTGTTTGTTCCAATCTAAGGTGAGTTTCGTCTTCTGTTCTTAGGGGTCTTGCTAAGACTAGTTACCGCCCCGGTGCGGCGTTGTGTGGTCCCTTCTACGAGTTTTCGGTCTCCGTTTCTAGTTCCACTTCTATATCATAGAATCGCCGCCGTTAGGTCCAAGCCTAAGGCAGTTCGAAGGAGAGAATCTCCGTTGTCCAATCAAGGAGGTCGTCTCCGGTTTTCAATCTAAGGGAGTTGTTTCGTCCTCCTTCCTTGGTCCAAATCTCAATAGCAAGGAGTGCCCCGGTGTTGGTCCGTCTAGAGTTCGCCTCCTTTTTGTGGTCCCACTCGAAGGGAGTTTCGTTCGTCCCGTTATTCCAATCTAATTTTTGCTTTCGTCTCCTTTTGGTCCAATGAAAGGGGTTTGACTCCTTTCGGTCCAACCTAAGGGAGTTCGTCTCCTTTTGGTCCATCCTAAAGAGTTCATCTCCTTTTGGTCCAATCTAAGGGAGTTCGTCTCCTGTTGGTCCAAACCAAGGAGTTCGTCTCCTTTTTGTCCAATCTAAGGGAGTACGTCTCCTTTTGGTCCCTTCTAAGGAGTTAATCTCCTTTTTGTCCAATCTAAGGGAGTTCGTCTCCTTTTCGTCCAGTCTAAGGGAGTTCGTCTCCTTTTGGTCCATTCTAAGAAGTTCGTCTCCTTTTGGTCTCTTCTAAGGAGTTCGTCCCCTTTTGGTCCATTCGAAGTAAGTTCATCTATTGTTGGTCAAATCTAAGGGAGTTCATCCCCTGTTAGTCCAATCTAAGGAGTTCCTCTCCTTTTGATCCAATCTAAGGGAGTTCGTCTCCTGTTAATCCAATCTAACGAGTTCGTCTCCCTTTGGTCCATTCTAAGTAATTCGTCTCCTTTTGGTCCAGTCTAAGGAGTTCGTCTCCTTTTGGTCCCTTCTAAGGAGTTCGTCTCCTTTTGGACCATTCTAAGTAAGTTCATGTCTTGTGGGTCCAATCTAAGTGAGTTCGTCTCCTATTGGTCTAATCTAAGGTGTTCGTCTCCATTTAGTCGAATCTAAGGAGTTCGTCTCCTTTTGGTCTAATCTATGTAAGTTCGTCTCTTGTTCATAAAATCTAAGGGAGTTCATATCCTGTTGGTCCAATCTAAGGAGTTCGTCTCCTTTTGGTTTAATCTAAGAGAGTTCATCTCCTGTTGGTCCAATCTAGGGGAGTTCGTCTCCCGTTGGTCCAATCTAAGGAGTTCATCTCCTTTTAGTCCAATCTAAAGTTGGAAAAAAAAATGCGTCTCAGTAGTCAACTAATGTAGTTCGTCTCCCTTTTGGGGTCCAATCTAAAGGAGGTTCGTCCTCCTTTTGGTCCCTTTAGGATTAATCTCCTTTTTGTCCAATCTACGGGAGTTTCGTCGTCTCCTGTGTGTCCCTTCTAAGGGATTTCGTCTCCTTTTGGTCCATTCTAGAAGGTTCGTCCTCCCTTTGTGGTCCTCTTCTAAGGATTCGTCTCCTTTTTGGTCCTTTTCTAGTACGTTCAACTTATTTTGTTGGTCAATCTAGGGAGTTCATCATCCCTGGTATTCCCAACTAAGGAGTTCCTCGCCGTTTGATCCAATCTAAGGCGAGGTCGTCTCCTGTTAAATCCAATCTAAGGATTCGTCTCCTTTTGGTCCATCCTAAAGAGTTCATCTCCTCTTGGTCCAATCTAAGGAGTTTGTCTCCTTTTGGTCCATTATAAGTAAGTTCGTCTCCTGTTGGTCCCTTCTAAGTAGTTCTTCTTTGTTGGTCTAATCTAAGGAGTTCGTCTCTTATTGGTCCAATCTAAGGGAGTTCGTCTTCTGTTGGTCCAATCTAAGGAGTTCGTCTCCTTTTTGTCCAATCTGAGGGAGTTCGTCTCCTTTTGATCCCATCGAGGGAGTTCGTCTCCTTTTGGTCCTTTCAAAGTAAGTTTATGTCTTGAGGGTCCAATCTATGGGAGTTATCTCATGTTGGTCGAATCTAAGGAGTTCGTCTCCTTTTGGTCCAATCTCAGCAGGTTCGCCTCTTGTTATACCAATCTAAGGGATTTCGTCTCCTTTGGGTCCAATCTAAGGAGTTCGTTTCCTTTTTGTTCAATCTAAGGAAGTTAGTCACCCATTGGTCCAATCTAAGGGAGTTCCTCTCCTCTTAGGCCAATCTAAGGAGTTGGTCTCTTTTTGGTCGAATCTAAGGGAGTTAGTCGTCTCCTTTTGGTCCAATCTAAGTAGTTCGTCTCCTGTTTGTCCAATCTAAGGGAGTTCGTCTCCTTTTGGTCCAATCTAAGAGAGTTCGCCTATTTTTGGTCCCTTCTAAGGAGTTCGTCTCCTTTTTGTCCAATCTAAGGGAGTTCGTCTCCTGTTAGTCCAATCTAAGGAGTTCGTCTCCTTTTGGTCCAATGAAAGGTGTTTGACTCCTTTCGGTCCAACCTAAGGGAGTTCGTCTCCTTTTGGTCCATCCTAAAGAGTTCATCTCCTTTTGGTCCAATCTAAGGGAGTTCGTCTCCTGTTGGTCCAAACCAAGGAGTTCGTCTCCTTTTTGTCCAATCTAAGGGAGTACGTCTCCTTTTGGTCCCTTCTAAGGAGTTAATCTCCTTTTTGTCCAATCTAAGGGAGTTCGTCTACTCTTGGTCCAGTCTAAGGGAGTTCGTCTCCTTTTGGTCCATTCTAAGAAGTTCGTCTCCTTTTGGTCTCTTCTAAGGAGTTCGTCCCCTTTTGGTCCATTCGAAGTAAGTTCATCTATTGTTGGTCAAATCTAAGGGAGTTCATCCCCTGTTAGTCCAATCTAAGGAGGTCCTCTCCTTTTGATCCAATCTAAGGGAGTTCGTCTCCTGTTAATCCAATCTAAGGAGTTCGTCTCCCTTGGGTCCATTCTAAGTAATTCGTCTCCTTTTGGTCCAGTCTAAGGAGTTCGTCTTCTTTTTGTCCAATTTAAGGGAGTTCGTCTCTTTTTGGTCCATTCTAAGTAAGTTCATTTCTTGTTGGTCCAAGCTAAGTGAGTTCGTCTCCTATTGGTCTAATCTAAGGTGTTCGTCTCCATTTAGTCTAATCTAAGGAGTTCATCTCCTTTTGGTCTAATCTATGTAAGTTCGTCTCTTGTTCATAAAATCTAAGGGAGTTCAAATCCTGTTGGTCCAATCTAAGGAGTTCGTCTTCTTTTCGTCCATTCTGAGGAGTTCGTCTCCTTTTGGTCCATTTTAAGTAAGTTCGTCTCCTGTTGGTCCAATCTAAGGAGTTCGTCGTCTTTTGGTCCAATCTAAGGGAGTTCGTCTCCTGTTGGTTGAATGTAAGGAGTTCGTCTCGTTTTGGTCCATTCTAAGTAAGTTCGTCTCCTGTTGGTCCAATTTCAGGAGTTCGTCTCCTTTTGGTCCAAATTCAGGAGTTCGTCTCCTTTTGGTCCAATCAAAGGAGTTCGTCTCCTTTTGGTCAATCTCAGGACGTTCGTCCATTTGTCCCATCATAAGCGAGTTCGTCCCTGTTGTCACAATCTAAGGGAGATGTCTCCTTTGGTCCCATCTAAGAGAGTTCGTCTCCGGTTGTCCCAAATCTAGGAGGCGTCTCCTTTGGTCCAATTAGAGAGTTGTCTTCTTTGGTACCTGGTAAGGAGTTCGTCTCCTTTTTTGTCCAATCTCAGGGTTTAGGGATCTTGTCCACTTGGGACACTTTTAAGGAGTTTCGTCTCCTGTGGGTCCAAATCTAAGAGGAGTTCGTCTCCACTTTTGGTCCATTCTAAGGAGTTCGTTACTCCTTTTTGGTCCATTCTAAGGAGTTCGTCTCCTTTTGGTCTATTCAAAGGAGTTCGTCGCCTTTTGGTCCAACCTAAGGGAGTTCGACTAGTTTTGGTCCAATCTAAGGGAGTTCGTCTCCTTTTGGTCCATTCTAAGCAGTTCGTCTCCTTTTGGTCCATTCTAAGTAAGTTCATCTCTTGTTGGTCAAATCTTTGGCAGTTCGTCCCCTGTTAGTCCAATCTAAGGAGTTCCTCTCCCTTTGGTCCAATCTAAGGGAGTTCGTCTCCTTTTGGTCCCTTCTAGGGAGTTCGTCTCCTTGTCGTCCATTCTAAGTAAGTTCATGTCTTGTTGGTTCAATCTAAGTGAGTTCGTCTCCTGTTGGTCGAATCTAAGGAGTTCGGCTCCTTTTGGTCCAATCGAAGTAAGTTCGTCTCTTGTCGATCCAATTTAAGGGATTTCATCTCCTCTTGGTCCAATCTAAGGAGTTCGTCTCCTTTCTGTCCATTATAAGTAAGTTCGTCTCCTGTTGGTCCCTTCTAAGGAGTTCGTCTTTTTTGGTCTAATCTAAGGAGTTCGTCTCCTTTTGGTCCAATCTAAGGGAGTTCGTCTCCTTTTGGTCTCTTCTAAGGAGTTCGTCTCCTTTTGGTCCAAGCTAAGGAGTTCGACTCCGTTTGGTGCAACCTAAGGGAGTTCGTTATCGACCAAAAAAAAAACTAAGGGAGTTCGTCTCCTTTTGGTCCATTCTAAGGAGTTCGTCTCCTTTTGGTCCAGTCTAGGGGAGTTCGTCTCCTGTTGGTGCAATCTAAGGGACTTTGTCTCCCTTTGGTCCATTCTAAGTAAGTTCGTCTCCTGTTGGTCGAATCTAAGAGAGTTCGTCTCCTGTTGGTCCAATCTAAGGAGTTCGTCTCCTTTTGGTCCAATCTAAGTAGTTCGTCTCCTGTTTGTCCAATCTAAGGGAGTTCGTCTCCTTTTGGTCCAATCTAAGAGAGTTCGCCTCCTTTTGGTCCCTTCTAAGGAGTTCGTCTCCTTTTTGTCCAATCTAAGGGAGTTCGTCTACTGTTAGTCCAATCTAAGGAGTTCGTCTCCTTTTGGTCCAAGAAAAGGTGTTTGACTCCTTTCGGTCCAACCTAAGGGAGTTCGTCTCCTTTTGGTCCATCCTAAAGAGTTCAACTCCTTTTGGTCCAATCTAAGGGAGTTCGTCTCCTGTTGGTCCAAACCAAGGAGTTCGTCTCCTTTTTGTCCAATCTAAGGGAGTACGTCTCCTTTTGGTCCCTTCTAAGGAGTTAATCTCCTTTTTGTCCAATCTAAGGGAGTTCGTCTCCTTTTGGTCCAGTCTAAGGGAGTTCGTCTCCTTTTGGTCCATTCTAAGAAGTTCGTCTCCTTTTGGTCTCTTCTATGGAGTTCGTCTCCTTTTGGTCCATTCTAAGTAAGTTCATCTATTGTTGGTCAAATCTAAGGGAGTTCATCCCCTGTTAGTCCAATCTAAGGAGTTCCTCTCCTTTTGATCCAATCTAAGAGAGTTCGTCTCCTGTTAATCCAATCTAAGGAGTTCGTCTCCCTTTGTTTATTCCTAAGTAATTCCGTCTCCTTTTGGTCCCCAGTCGACTCTTCACGGATTCGTCTTCTTTTGTCTAATCTACGGGAGTTCGTCTCTTTTGTGTCCATTCTAAGTAAGTCATTTCCTTGTTGGCCAATCTAAGTTGAGTTCCGTCGCCTATTTGGTCTTATCTAAGGTGTTTGTCTCCATTTAGTCCCAATCTAAGGAGTTCGTCTCTCTTTTGGTCTAATCTATGTAAGTTCGTCTCTTGTTCCTAAACTAAGGGATTTCATATCCTGTTGGCCAAGCGAAGGCGTCGTCTTCTTGTTCGTCCATTCTGAGAGTTCGCTCCCTTTTGGTCATTAGTAAGTTTCGTCTCCTGTGTCCAATCTAAGGATTTTTCGTCGTCTTTTGGTCCAATCTAAGGGAGTTCGTCTCCTTTTGGTCTAGTACGTAGATGTAAGGAGTTCGTCTCGTGTTTTGGTCCAATCTAACCTAGGTCGTCTCCTCTTGGTCCAATCTAAGAAGTTCGTCTCCTTTGGTCCAATCATAGGAAGTTAGTCTCCTCTTGGTCCAATCTAAGGAGTTCGTCTCCTTTTGGTCCAATCTAAGGAGTTCGTCTCCTTTTGATCCAATCTAAGAGAGTTCGTCTCCTTTTGGTACCTTCTAAGGAGTTCGTCTCCTTTTTGTCCAATCTCAGGGAGTTCTTGTCTTTTTGGACCCTTTTAAGGAGTTCGTCTCCTTTTGGTCCAATCTAAGGGAGTTCGTCTCCTTTTGGTCCATTCTAAGGAGTTCCTCTCCTTTTGGTCTCTTCTAAGGAGTTCGTCTCCTTTTGGTCCATTCTAATTAAGTTCATCTCTTGTTGGTCAAATCTATGGCAGTTTGTCCCCTGTTATTCCAATCTAAGGAGTTCCTCTCCCTTTGGTCCAATCTAAGGAAGTTCGTCTCCTTTTGGTCCCTTCTAGGGAGTTCGTCTCCTATTCGTCCATTCTAAGTAAGTTCATGTCTTGTTGGTTCAATCTAAGTGAGTTCGTCTCCTGTTGGTCGATTCTAAGGAGTTCGTCTCCTTTTGGTCCAATCTAAGTAAGTTCGTCTCTTGTCGATCCAATTTAAGGGATTTCATCTCCTCTTGGTCCAATCTAAGGAGTTCGTCTCCTTTCTGTCCATTATAAGTAAGTTCGTCTCCTGTTGGTCCCTTCTAAGGAGTTCGTCTTTTTTGGTCTAATCTAAGGAGTTCGTATCCTTTTGGTCCAATCTAAGGGAGTTCGTCTCCTTTTGGTCTCTTCTAAGGAGTTCGTCTCCTTTTGGTCCAAGCTAAGGAGTTCGACTCCGTTTGGTGCAACCTAAGGGAGTTCGTTATCGACCAAAAAAAAAACTAAGGGAGTTCGTCTCCTTTTGGGCCATTCTAAGGAGTTCGTCTCCTTTTGGTCCAGTCTAGGGGAGTTCGTCTCCTGTTGGTGCAATCTAAGGGACTTTGTCTCCCTTTGGTCCATTCTAAGTAAGTTCGTCTCCTGTTGGTCGAATCTAAGAGAGTTCGTCTCCTGTTGGTCCAATCTAAGGAGTTCGTCTCCTTTTGGTCTAATCTAAGTAGTTCGTCTCCTGTTTGTCCAATCTAAGGGAGTTCGTCTCCTTTTGGTCCAATCTAAGAGAGTTCGCCTATTTTTGGTCCCTTCTAAGGAGTTCGTCTCCTTTTTGTCCAATCTCAGGAGTTCGTCTCTTTTTGGTCCAATCTAAGGGAGTTCGTCTCCTTTTGGTCCCTTCTAAGAAGATCGTCTGCTTTTGGTCCATTCTAAGTAAGTTCGTCTCCTGTTGGTCCAATCGAAGGAGTTCGTTTCCTTTTGGTCAAATCTAAGGGATTTCGTCTGCTGTTGGTCCAATCCAAGGAGTTCATCTCCTCTTGGTCCAATCCAAGGAGTTCATCTCCTCTTGGTCCAATCTAAGGAGTTCGTGTCCTTTTGGACCATTCTAAGGAGTTCATCTCCTTGTGGTCCAATCTAAGTAAGTTCGTCTCTTGTTGATCCAATCTAAAGGAGTTCGTCTCCTGTTGGTCCAATCTAAGGAGTTCGTATCGTTTTGGCCCAATCTAAGGGAGTTCGTCTCCTGTTTGTCCAATGTAAGGAGTTCGTATCCTTTTGGTCCAATCTAAGGAGTTTGTCTCCTTTTGGTCCAATCTAAGCAGTTCGTCTGTTATTGGTCCAATCTAAGGGAGTTCGTCTTCTGTTAGTCCAATCTAAGGAGTTCGTCTCCTTTTTGTCCAATCTGAGGGAGTTCGTCTCCTTTTGATCCCATCGAGGGAGTTCGTCTCCTTTTGGTCCATTCAAAGTAAGTTCATGTCTTGAGGGTCCAATCTATGGGAGTTATCTCATGTTGGTCGAATCTGAGGAGTTCGTCTCCTTTTGGTCCAATCTCAGCAGGTTCACCTCTTGTTGGACCAATCTAAGGGATTTCGTCTCCTTTGGGTCCAATCTAAGGAGTTCGTTTCCTTTTTGTACAATCTAAGGAAGTTAGTCACCCGTTGGTCCAATCTAAGGGAGTTCCTCTCATGTTAGGCCAATGTAAGGAGTTCGTCTCTTTTTGGTCGAATCTAAGGGAGTTCGTCTCCTTTTGGTCCCTTCTAAGGAGTTCGTCTCCTTTTCGACCCTTCTAAGGAGTTCGTCTCCTTTTGGTTCCTTCTAAGGAGTTCGTCTCCTTTTGGACCATTCTAAGTAAGTTCATGTCTTGTTGGTCCAATCTAAGTGAGTTCCTCTCCTGTTGGTCTAATCTAAGGAGTTCGTCTCCTTTTGGTCCAATCTAAAGTAGTTCGTCTCCTGTCGGTCCAATCTAAGGAGTTCGTCTCCTTTTGGTTTAATCTAAGAGAGTTCATCTCCTGTTGGTCCAATCTAGGGGAGTTCGTCTCCCGTTGGTCCAATCTAAGGAGTTCATCTCCTTTTAGTCCAATCTAAGGGAGTTCGTCTCCATTAGGTCCAATCTAAGATTCTTCTCCGTTTTGGTCCCTTCTAAGGAGTTTCGTCTCCTTTTGTCCCCTTCTAAGAATATCGTACTGCTTTGGGTCCACTCTAAGGTAGTTCGTCTCCTTTGGTCCCATGTTAGTAAGTTCGTCTCTTGTTGGTCCAATCTAAGGAGTTCGTCGTCTTTTGGTCCAATCTAAGGGAGTTCGTCTCCTGTTGGTCGAATGTAAGGAGTTCGTCTCGTTTTGGTCCATTCTAAGTAAGTTCATCTCCTGTTGGTCCAATCTCAGGAGTTCGTCTCCTTTTGGTCCAATCAAAGGAGTTCGTCTCCTTTTGGTCCAATCTAAGGGAGTTCGTCTCCTGTGGGTCCAGTCTAACGAGTTCGTCTCCTTTTAGTCCAATCTAAAGGAGTTCATCTCTTGTGGATCCAATCTAAGGGAGTTTGTTTCATCTTGGTCCATTCTAAGGAGTTCGTCTCCTTTCGGTCCAATCTAAGTAAGTTCGTCTCTTGTTGATCCAATCTAAGGGAGTTCATCTCCTGTTAGTCCAATCTAAGGAGTTCGTCTCCTTTTGGTCCAACCTATGTAAGTTCGTCTCCTGTTGGTCCATTCTAAGGAATTCGTCTCCTGTTGTTCCAGTCTAACGGAATTCGTCTCCTTTTGGTCCCTTCAAAGGAGTTCGTCTCCTTTTGGTCCATAAGTAAGTTCATGTCTTGAGGATACAATCTGAGGGAGTTCATCTCCTACTGGTCCAATATAAGGAGTTCGTCTCCTTTTGGTCCATTCTGAGGAGTTCGTCTCCTTTTTGTCCATTCTAAGTAAGTTCATCTCCTGTTGGTCCAATCTAAGGAGTTCGTCGCCTTTTGGTCCAATCAAGGGCAGTTCGTGTCCTGTTGGTGCAATCTAACGAGTTCGTCTCCTTTTGGTCCAATCTATGGGAGTTCGTCTCCTGTTGGTCCAATCTAACGAGTTCGTCTCCTTTTGGTCCAATCTAAGGGAGTTCGTCTCCTGTTGGTCCAATCTAAGGAGTTCATCTCTTTTTGGTCCAATCTAAGGAAGTTCGTCTCCTTTTGGTCCCATCTAAGGAGTTCGTCTCCTTTTGGTCCAATCTAAGGGAGTTCCTCTCTAGTTGATCCAATCTAAGGGAGTTCCTCTCCTGTTGGTCCAATCGAAGGAGTTCGTCACACTTTGGTCCATTCTAAGGAGTTCGTCTGCTTTTGGTCTAATCTAAGTAAGTTCGTCTCTTCTTGATCCAATCTAAGGGAGTTCATCTCGTGTTGGTCCAATCTAAGGAGTTCGTCTCCTTTTCGTCCGATCTAAAGGAGTTCGTCTCCTGTTGGTCCAATCTAAGGAGTTCGTTTCCTTTTGATCCATTCTAAGTAAGTTCTTGTCCTGTTGGTCCAATCTCAGGGTGTTCGTCCCCTGTTGGTCCAATCTAAGGAGTTCGTCACCTTTTGGTCCAATCTCTAATCTAAGGAGTTCTTTTCCTTTTGGTCCAATCTAAGGGAGTCCGTCTCTTGTTCGTCCAACCTAAGGATTTCATCTCCTGTTTGTCCAATCTCAGGAAGTTCGTCTCCTTTTGGTCCAACCTAAGGAGTTCGTCTCCTTTTGGTCCAATCTAAGGGAGGTTATCTCTTGTTGATCCAATCTAAGGGAGTTCGTCTTCTGTTGGTCCAACCTAAGGAGTTCGTCTCCTTTTGTCCCAATCTAAGGGAGTTCGTCTCCTGTTGGTCCAATGTAAGGAGTTCGACTCCTTTTGCTCCAATCCAAGTAACTTTATATCCTTTTGGTCCATTCTAAGTAAGTTCGTCTCTTGTTGGTCCAATATAAGGGAGTTCGTCTCATTTTGGTCCATTCTAAGGAGTTCGTCTCTTTTTGGTCCAATCTAAGTAAGTTCGTCTCTTGTTGATCCAATCTAAGGGAGCTCATCTCCTATTGGTCCAATCTAAGGAATTCGTCTCCTTTTGGTCCAACCTATGTAAGTTCATCTCCTGTTGGTCCAATCTTAGGGAGTTCGTCTCCTGTTGGTCCGATATAAGGAGTTCGTCTCCTTTTGGTCCCTTCTAAGGAGTTCGACTCCTTTTAGTCCAATCTAAGTAAGTTCTTCTCTTGTTGATACAATCTGAAGGAGTTCATATCCTGTTGGTCCTTTTTAAGGAGTTCGTCTCCTTTTGGTCCATTCTAAGTAAGTTCGTCTCCTTTTGGTCCAATCGAAAGGAGTTCGTCTCCTTTTGGTCTACTCTAAGGAGTTCGTCTCCTTCCGATCCAATCTAAGGAGTTCGTCTCCTTTTGCTCCGTTCTAGGAAGATCGTCTCCCTTTGGTCCATTCGAAGTAAGTTTATGTCTTGTTGGTCCAATCTAAGTGAGTTCATCTCCTGTTGGTCCAATCTAAGGAGTTCGTCTCCTTTTGGTCCAGTCGAAAGGAGTTCGTCTCCTTTTGGTCCCTTCTAAGGTGTTTGTCTCCTGTTGGTCCAATCTAAGGAGTTCATCTCCTTTTGGTCCAATCTAAGGGAGTTCATCTCCTGTTGGTCCAATGTAAGGAGTTCGACTCCTTTTGCTCCAATCCAAGTAACTTTATCTCCTTTTGGTCCATTCTAAGTAAGTTCGTCTCTTCTTGGTCCAATAAGGGAGTTCGTCTCATTTTGGTCCATTCTAAGTAGTTCGTCTCTTTTTGGTCCAATCTAAGTAAGTTCGTCTCTTGTTGATCCAATCTAGGGGAGCTCATCTCCTGTTGGTCCAATCTAAGGAATTCGTCTCCTTTTGGTCCAACCTATGTAAGTTCATCTCCTGTTGGTCCAATCTTAGGGAGTTCGTCTCCTGTTGGTCCGATATAAGGAGTTCGTCTCCTTTTGGTCCCTTCTAAGGAGTTCGACTCCTTTTAGTCCAATCTAAGTAAGTTCTTCTCTTGTTGATACAATCTGAAGGAGTTCATATCCTGTTGGTCCTTTTTAAGGAGTTCGTCTCCTTTTGGTCCATTCTAAGTAAGTTCGTCTCCTTTTGGTCCAATCGAAAGGAGTTCGTCTCCTTTTGGTCTACTCTAAGGAGTTCGTCTCCTTCCGATCCAATCTAAGGAGTTCGTCTCCTTTTGCTCCGTTCTAGGAAGATCGTCTCCCTTTGGTCCATTCGAAGTAAGTTTATGTCTTGTTGGTCCAATCTAAGTGAGTTCATCTCCTGTTGGTCCAATCTAAGGAGTTCGTCTCCTTTTGGTCCAGTCGAAAGGAGTTCGTCTCCTTTTGGTCCCTTCTAAGGTGTTTGTCTCCTGTTGGTCCAATCTAAGGAGTTCATCTCCTTTTGGTCCAATCTAAAGGAGTTCGTCTCTTTTTGGTGCCTTCTAAGGAGTTCATCTCCTTTTGGTCCAATCTAAAGGTCTTTGTCTTCTTTTGGTCCTTGCTAAGGAGTTCGTCTCCATTTGGTCCAATCTAAGAAAGTTCGTCTCCTTTTGCTCCCTTCATAGGAGTTCGTCTCCTTTTGGTCCACCCTAAGTAAGTTCGTCTCCTATTGGTCCATTCTAAGGAGTTCATCTCCTATTGGTCCAACTGTGGAGTTTGTCCTCCTTTTGGTCCAATCTAAGGGAGTTTGTCACCTTTTGTTCCCTTCTAAGGGAGTTCGACTCCTTTTGGTCCAATGTAAGGGAGTTCGTCTCCTTTTGTCCATTCTAAGGAGTTCATCTCATGTTGGTCCAATCTAAGGAGTTCGTCTCATTATTGTCCAATTTAAGGAGTTCATCTCCTTTTGGTCCATCTAAAGAAGATCCTGTCCTGTTGGTCCCATCTAAGGAGTTCGTCTCATTTTGGTCCAATCTAAGATAGTTCATCTCATGTTGGTCCTTCTAAGATCTTCGTCTCCTTTTGGTCCAATCTAAGGAGTTCGTCTCCTTTTGGTCCATCTAAGGAGTTCGTCTCGTTTTGGTCCAATCTTAGGAAGTTCGTCTCCTCTTGGTCCAATCTAAGGAGTTCGTCTCCTTTTGGTCCAATATTTGGAAGTTCGTCTACGCTTGGTCCAATCTAATGATTTCGTCTCCTTTTGGTCCAATGCTAAGGAGTTTCGCTCCTTTTGGTCCTTCTATGAAGTTACCGTCTCCTTTTGTCCATTCTAAGTAAATTTTTATGTCTTGGTCGTCATTCTAAGTAAGTTTAGTCTTGTTCGGCCATCTAAGTGAGTTCATCCCTGTTGGTCCAATCTAAGGATTTCGTCTTCCTTTTGGTCCAATCGGCACCGGAGTTCGTCTCCTTTTTGGTGCGCTTCTAAGTTTTGTCTCCTGTTGGTCCAATCTAAGGAGTTCATCTCCTTTTGGTCCAATCTAAAGGAGTTCGTCTCTTTTTGGTCCCTTCTAAGGAGTTCATCTCCTTTTGGTCCAATCTAAAGGTGTTCGTCTCCATTTGCTCCTTTCTAAGGAGTTCGTCTCCATTTGGTCCAATCTAAGAAAGTTCGTCTCCTTTCGCTCCCTTCATAGGAGTTCGTCTCCTTTTGGTCCACCCTAAGTAAGTTCGTCTCCTATTGGTCCATTCTAAGGAGTTCATCTCCTATTGGTCCAACTGAGGAGTTTGCCTCCTTTTGGTCCAATCTAAGGGAGTTTGTCACCTTTTGGTCCCTTCTAAGGAGTTCGACTCCTTTTGGTCCAACCTAAGGGAGTTCGTCTCCTTTTGGTCCAACCTAAGGGAGTTCGTCTTCTTTTGGTCCATTCTAAGGAGTTCGTCTCCTGTTGGTCCAATCTAAGGAGTTTGTCTCCTTTTGGTCCAATCTAAGGGAGTTCGTCTTCTTTTGGTCTCTTCTAAGGAGTTCTTATCCTTTTGGTCCAATCTAAGAGAGTTCGTCTCCTTTTGGTCCCTTCTAAGGAGTTCGTCTCCTGTTGGTCCAATGTAAGGAGTTCGTCTCCTTTTGGTCCAATCTAAAGGAGTTCGTCTCCTTTGGTCCCTTCTAAGGAGTTCGTCTCCTTTTGGTCCAATCTAAAGGAGTTTGTCTCCTTTTGGTCCTTTCTAAGGAGTTCGTCTCCTTCTGGTCCAATCTAAGGAGTTCGTCTCCTTTTGGTCCGTTCTAGGAAGTTCGTCTCCTTTTGGTCCATTCTAAGTAAGTTTATGTCTTGTTGGTCCAATCTAAGTGAGTTCATCTCTGGTTCGTCCAATCTAAGGAGTTCGTCTCCTTTTGGTCCAATCGAAAGGAGTTCGTCTCCTTTTGGTCCCTTCTAAGGAGTTCGTCTCCTGTTGGTCCAATCTAAAGGAGTTCGTCTCCTTTTGGTCCCTTCTAAGCAGTTCATCTCCTTTTGGTCCAATCTAAACGTGTTCGTCTCCTTTTGGTCCTTTCTAAGGAGTTCGTCTCCATTTGGTCCAATCTAAGAAAGTTCGTCTCCTTTTGCTCCCTTCATAGGAGTTCGTCTCCTTTTGGTCCACCCTAAGTAAGTTCGTCTCCTGTTGGTCTATTCTAAGGAGTTCGTCTCCTATTGGTCCAACTAAGGAGTTTTTCTCCTTTTGGTCCAATCAAAGGGAGTTTGTCACCTTTTGGTCCCTTCTAAGGAGTTCGACTCATTTTGGTCCAACGTAAGGGAGTTCGTCTCCTTTTGGTCCATTCTAAGGAGTTCGTCTCCTTTTGGTCCAATCTAAGGGAGTTCGTCTCCTGTTGGTCCAATCCAAGGAGCTCGACTCTTTTTGGTCCAACCTGAGTAAGTTCGTCTCCTGTTGATCCAATCTAAGGAGTTCGTCTCATGTTGGTCCAATCTAAGGAGTTCATCTCCTTTTGGTCCAATCTAAGGGAGTTCTTATCCTTTTGATCCCTTCTAAGGAGTTCGACTCCTTTTGGTCCAATCTACGGGAGTTCATCTCTTTTTGGTCCCATCCAAGGAGTTCGTCTCCTTTTTGTCCAATCTAAGGGAGTTCGTCACCTTTTGGTCCCATCTAAGCAGTTCGTCTCTTTTTGGTCAAATCTAAGAGAGTTCGTCTCCTTTTGGTCCCTTCTAAGGAGTTCGTCTCCTGTTGGTCCAATGTAAGGAGTTCGTCTCCTTTTGCTCCAATCTAAAGGAGTTCGTCTCCTTTTGGTCCTTTCTAAAGAGTTCGTATCCTTTTGGTCCAATCTAAAAAAGTTCGTCTCCTTTTGGTCCCTTCTAAGGAGTTCGTCTCCATCTGGTCCAATCTAAGGACTTCGTCTACTTTTGGTCCGTTCTAGGAAGTTCGTCTCCTTTTGGTCCATTCTAAGTAAGTTTATGTCTTGTTCGTCCAATCTAAGTGAGTTCATCTCCTGTTCGTCCAATATAAGGAGTTCGTCTCCTTTTGGTCCAATCAAAAGGAGTTCGTCTCCTTTTGGCACCCTTCTAAGGAGTTCGAATCTTTTCGGTCCAACCTAAGGAAGTTTGTCTCCTGTTGGTCCAATCTAAGGAGTTTGTGTCATGTTGGTCCAATCTAAGGAGTTCGTCTCCTTTTGGTCCAATCTATGGGAGTTCGTATCCTTTTGATCCCTTCTAAGGAGTTCGACTCCTTTTGGTCCAATCTAAGGTAGTTCATCTCTTTTTGGTCCCATCCACGGAGTTCGTCTCCTTTTTGTCCAATCTAAAGGAGTTCGTCTCTTGTTGGTCTAATCTAAGGAGGTCGTCTCCTTTTGGTCCAATCTAAGAGAGTTCGTCTCCTTTTGGTCGCTTCTAAGGTGTTCGTTTCCTGTTGGTCCAATCTAAGGAGTACCTCTCCTTCTGGTCCAATCTAAAGGAGTTCGTCTCCTTTTGGTCCCTTCTAAGGAGTTCGTCTCCTTTTGGTCCAATCTAAAGGTGTTCGTCTCCTTTTGGTCGTTTCTAAGGAGTTCGTCTCCATTTGGTCCAATCTAAGAAAGATCGTCTTGTTTTGTTCCCTTCTAAGGAGTTCGTCTCCTTTTGGTCCACCCTAAGTAAGTTCGTCTCCTATTGGTCCAATCTAAGGAGTTGGTCTCCTTTTGGTCCAATCAAAGGGAGGTCGACTCCTTTTGGTCCCTTCCAAGGAGTTCATCTCCTTTTGGTCCAATCTAAGAAAGTTTGTCTCCTTTTGATCCCGTCTAAGGAGTTCGTTTCCTTTTGGTCCAATCTAAGAAAGTCCGTCTCCTTTTGGTCCCTTCTAAGGTGTTCGTCTCCTTTTGGTCCAATCTAAGGAGTTCCTCTCCTTTTGGTACAATCTAAGGAGTTCGTCTCCTTTTGGTCCAATCTAAGGGAGTTCGTCTCCTTTTGATCCATTCTAAGGAGTTCGACTCCCTTTGGTCCAACCTAAGGGAGTTCCTCCCCTTTTGGTCCAATTTAAGGGAGTTCATCTCGTTTTGGTACCTTCTATGGAGTTCGATTCCTTTTGGTCCAACCTAAGGGAGTTCGTCTCCTTTTGGTCCATTCTAAGGAGTTCGTCTCCTTTTTGGTCAAATCTAAGGGAGTTCGTCTCCTGTTGGTCCAATCCAAGGAGTTCCTCTCCTTTTTGTCCAATCCAAGGGAGTTCGTCTCCTGTTGGTCCAATCGAAGGAGTTCGTCTCCTTTTGGTCCAATCTAAGAGAGTTCATCTCCTTTTGGTCCCTTCTAAGGAGTTCGTCTCCTGTTGGTCCAATCTGAGGAGTTCGTCTACTTTTGGTCCAATCTAACGGAGTTTGTCTCCTTTTCGACCGTTCTAGGGAGTTCGTCTCCTATTGGTCCATTCTAAGTAAGTTCTTGTCCTGTTGGTCCAATCTAAGGAGTTCGTCTCCTTTTGGTCCAATCTAAGGAGTTCGTCTCCTTTTGGTCCAATCGAAAGGAGTTCGTCTCCTTTTGGTCCAATCTAAGGAGTTCCGCTACTTTTGGTCCTTTCTAAGGAGTTCGTCTCCTTTTTGTCCAATCTAAGAAAGTTCGTTTCCTTTTGGTCCCTTGTAAGAAGTTCGTCTCCTGTTTGTCCAATCTAAGGAGTTTGTCTCCTTTTGATCCAATCGAAAGGAGTTCGTCTCCTTTTGGTCCAATCTAAAGGAGTTCGTCTCCTTTTGGTTCTTTCTAAGGATTTTTTTTTTGGTAAAGGTCCTTTCTAAGGAGTTCGTCTCCATTTGGTCCAATCTAAGAAAGTTCATCTCCTTTTGGTCCCCTCATAGGAGTTCGTCTCCTTTTGCTCCACCCTAAGTAAGTTCGTCTCCTATTGGTCCATTCTAAGGAGTTCGTCTCCTATTGGTCCAACTAAGGAG
>JAGKPW010003120.1:0-33353 GCA_019926035.1 Melaleuca alternifolia
GTAAGTTCATGTCTTGTTGGTCCAATCTAAGTGAGTTCATCTCCTGTTGGTCCAATCTAAGTAGTTCGTCTCCTTTTGGTCAAATTAAAGTAAGTTCGTCTCTTGTTGATCGTACTTAAGGGAGTTCGTCCCCTGTTGGTCTCATCTAAAGAGTTTGTCTCCTTTTGGTCCAATCTAAGTAAGTTCGTCTCTTGTTGATCCAATCTAAGGGAGTTCATCTCCTGTTGGTCCAATCTAAGGAGTTTGTCTCCTTTGGGTCCATTTTGAGGAGTGCGTCTCCTTTTGGTCCAGTCTAAGTAAGTTCGTCTCGTGTTGATCGAATCTAATGGAGTTCCTCTCCCGTTGGTCCAATCTAAGGAGTTCGTCTCCTTTTGGTCCATTCTGAGGAGTTCGTCTCCTTTTGGTCCCTTCTAAGTAGTTCGTCTCCTTTTGGTCGAATCTATGGGAGGTTCGTCTCCTATTGGTCCAACCTAAGGACTTCGTCTCCTTTTTGTCCAATCTAAGAGAGTTCATCTCATTTTGGTCCCGTCTAACGAGTTCGTCTCCTTTTGGTCCAATCTAAGGTAGTTCGTCTCCTGTTGGTCCAATCTAAGGATTTCGTCTCCTTTTAGTCCAATCTATGTAAGTTCGTCACTTGTTGATCCAATCTGAGAGAGTTGATCTCCTGTTGGGTTAATCTACGGAGTTCGTCTCCTTTTGATCCATTCTGAGGAGTTCATCTCCTTCTGGTCCATACCAAGTAAGTTCGTCTCTTGTTTGTCCAGTCTAAGGGAGGTCGTCTCCTGTTGGTCCAATCTAAGGAGTTCATCTCCTTTTTGTCCAATCGAAGGGAGTTCGTCTCATTTTCGTCCATTCTAAGGAGTTTGTCTCCTCTTGGTCCAATCTATGGGAGTTCGTCTCCTTTTGGTCCATTGTAAGGACTACGTCCCCTTTTGCTCCATTCTAAGTAAGTTCGTCTCGTGTTGTTCCAATCGAAGGGTGTTCATCTCCTGTTGGTCCAATCTAAGGAGTTCGTCCCCTTTTGGTCGAATCTAAGGGAGTTCGTCTCTTCTTGGTCCCTTCTAAGGAGTTCATCTCATTTTGGTCCATTCTAAGTGAGTTCATGTCTTGTTGGTCCAATCTAAGGGAGTTCATCTCCTGTTGGTCCAATCTATGGGATTTCCTCTCCTCTTGGTCCAATCTAAGGAGTTCGTCTCTTTTTTGTCCAATCTAAGGGAGTTCGTCTCCTTTTGGTCCCCTCTAAGGAGTTCATCTCCTTTTGGTCCATTGTAAGTAAGTTCATGTCTTGTTGGTCCAATCTAAGTGAGTTCATCTCCCGTTGGTCCAATATAAGGAGTTCGTCTCCTTTTGGTCAAATCAAAGTAAGTTCGTCTCTTGTTGATCGTACCTAAGGGAGTTCGTCTCTTGTTGGTCTAATCTAAGGAGTTCGTCATCTTTTGGTCCAATCTAAGTAAGTTCGTCTCTTGTTGATCCAATCTAAGGGAGTTCATCTCCTGTTGGCCCAATCTAAGGAGTTTGTCTCCTTTGGGTCCATTTTGAGGAGTGCGTCTCCTTTTGGTCCAGTCTAAGTAAGTTCGTCTCGTGTTCATCGAATCAAATGGAGTTCATCTCCCGTTGGTCCAATCTAAGGAGTTCGTCTCCTTTTGGTCCATTCTGAGGAGTGCAACTCCTTTTGGTCCATTCTAAGTAATTTCGTCTCTTGTTGGTCTAATCTAAGGGAGTTCATCTCCTGTTGGTCCAATCTAAGGAGTTCGTCTCCTTTTGGTCAATTCTAAGTAAGTTCGTCTCCTGTTGGTCAATTCTAAGTAAGTTCGTCTCCTGTTGGTCCAATCTAAGGAGTTCGTCTCCTTTTGGTCCAATCTAAGTAGTTCGTCTCCTTTTGGTCCAATCTATGGGAGTTCGTCTCCTATTGGTCCAATCTAAGGAGTTCATCCCCTTTTGGTCCAATCTAAGAGAGTTCGCCTCCTCTTGGTCCCTTCTAAGGAGTTCGTCTCCTTTTGGTCCAATCTATGGGAGTTCGTCTCCTGTTGGTCCAACCTAAGGACTCGTTCTTTTGGTCCAAATTTAAGAGAGTTCGTCTTCTTTTTGGTCCCATCCAAGGAGTGCGTCTCCTTTTTGGTCCATCAAGGAGTTCGTCTCTGTTGGTCCAATTCTAAGGAGTTGTTACTCCTTTTGGTCCATTCTAAGTAAGTTCGTCTCCTGTTGGTCCATTCTACGTAAGTTCGTCTCTGTTGGTCCAATCTAAGTAGTTGTCTCCTTTGGTCCAATCTATGGAGTTCATTCCTGTTGGTCCAATCTAAGGAGTTCGTCCCCTTTTGGTCCAATCTAAGAGAGTTCATCTCCTTTTAGTCCCTTCTAAGGAGTTCGTCTCCTTTTGGTCCAATCTATGGGAGTTCGTCTCCTGTTGGTCCAACCTAAGGACTTCGTCTCCTTTTTGTCCAATCTATGAGAGTTCGTCTCATTTTGGTCTCGTCTAAGGAGTTCGTCTCCTTTTGGTCCAATCTAAGGTAGTTCGTCTCCTGTTGGTCCAATCTAAGGAGTTCGTCTCCTTTTAGTCCAATCTATGTAAGTTCGTCACTTGCTGATCCAATCTGAGGGAGTTGATCTCCTGTTGGGTTAATCTACGGAGTTCGTCTCCTTTTGGTCCATTCTGAGGAGTTCATCTCCTTCTGGTCCATTCCTAGTAAGTTCGTCTCTTGTTTGTCCAGTCTAAGGGAGTTCGTCTCCTGTTGGTCCAATCTATGGAGTTCATCTCCTTTTTGTCCAATCGAAAGGAGTTCGTCTCATTTTGGTCCATTCTAAGGAGTTCGTCTCCTCTTGGTCCAATCTATGGGAGTTCGTCTCCTTTTGGTCCATTGTAAGGAAACTACGTCCCCCTTTTTGCTCCATTCTAAGGTAAGTTGTATCGTGTTGTTCCCAATCGAAGGGGTTCATCTCATGTTGTCCAATCTAGGAGTGCGTCCCCTTTTGGTCGAATCTACGGGAGTTCGTCTATGTCTTGGTCCTCTTCTAAGGGTTTTCGTACCTTTTGGTCATTCTAAGTAAGTTCAAGTCTCTGTGGTCCAATCTAGGGGGTTCATCTCCTGTTGGTCCAATTCTATGGGATTTCTAGTCCTCTTTGGGCCAATCTAAGATTCGTCCTCTCTTCGGTCCAAATCTAAGGAGTTCGTTCTCTTTTGGTTCCCTCTAGGAGGTTCGTTCTCCTTTTGGTCCATTGTAAGGTAAGTTCATGTCTGTTGGTCCAATCTAAGTGAGTTCATCTCCTGTTGGTCCAATATAAGGAGTTCGTCTCCTTTTGGTCAAATCTAAGTAAGTTCGTCTCTTGTTGATTGTACCTAAGGGAGTTCGTCTCCTGTTGGTCTAATCTAAGGAGTTCGTCTCCTTTTGGTCCAATCTAAGTAAGTTCGTCTCTTCTTGATCCAATCTAAGGGAGTTCATCTCCTGTTGGTCCAATCTAAGGAGTTTGTCTCCTTTGGGTCCATTTTGAGGAGTGCGTCTCCTTTTGGTCCAGTCTAAGTAAGTTCGTCTCGTGTTGACCGAATCTAATGGAGTTCGTCTCCCGTTGGTCCAATCTAAGGAGTTCGTCTCCTTTTGGTCCATTTTGAGGAGTGCAACTCCATTTGGTCCATTCTAAGTAAGTTCGTCTCTTGTTGGTCTAATCTAAGGTAGTTCATCTCCTGTTGGTCCAATCTAAGGAGTTCGTCTCCTTTTGGTCCATTCTAAGTAAGTTCGTCTCCTTTTAGTCCAATCTATGTAAGTTCGTCACTTGTTGATCCAATTTGAGAGAGTTAATCTCCTGTTGGGTTAATCTACGGAGTTCGTCTCCTTTTGGTCCATTCTGAGGAGTTCATCTCCTTCTTGTCCATTCCAAGTAAGTTTTTTTTTGGTAAAGACCATTCCAAGTACGTTCGTCTCTTGTATGTCCAATCTGAGGGAGTTCGTCTCCTGTTGGTCCAATCTAAGGAGTTCATCTCCTTTTTGTCCAATCGAAGAGAGTTCGTCCCCTTTTGCTCCCTTCTATGGAGTTTGTTTCCTTTTGGTCCATTCTAAGTAAGTTCATGTCATGTTGGTCCAATCTAAGGGAGTTCCTCTCCTGCTGGTCCAATCTAAGGAGTTCGTCTCCTTTTGGTCCAATCTAAGGAAGTTTGTCTCTTGTTGATCCATTCTAAGGGAGTTCATCCCTTGTTGATCCAATCTAAGGAGTTCGTCTCATTTTGGTCCATTTTGAGGAGTGCGTCTCCTTTTGGTCCAGTCTAAGTAAGTTCGTCTCGTGTTGATCGAATCTAATGGAGTTCGTCTCCCGTTGGTCCAATCTAAGGAGTTCGTCTCCTTTTGGTCCATTTTTAGGAGTGCAACTCCTTTTGGTCCATTCTAAGTAAGTTCGTCTCTTGTTGGTCTAATATAAGGGAGTTCATCTCCTGTTGGTCCAATCTAAGGAGTTTGTCTACTTTGGGTCCATTTTGAGGACGGTGCGTCTCCTTTTGGTCCAGTCTAAGGGAAGTTAGTCTCGGTTTTGTTGAGCGAAATCTATGGAGTCATCGCCCGTTGGTCCAACTCTAAGAGTTCGTTCTCTTGTGGTACCATTTGAGGAGTGCAAACTCCTGTTGGTTCATTCTAAGGAGTTCGTCTGCTTTTTGTCCAATCTAAGGGAGTTCGTCTCCTGTTGGTCCAATCTAAGGAGTTCGTCTCCTTTTGGTCAATTCTAAGTAAGTTCGTCTCCTGTTGGTCAATTCTAAGTAAGTTCGTCTCCTGTTGGTCCAATCTAAGGAGTTCGTCTCCTTTTGGTCCAATCTAAAGGGGTTCGTCTCCTTTTGGTCTCTTCTAAGGAGTTCGTCTCCTTTTGGTCCATTCTAAGTAAGTTCCTCTCTTGTTAGTCCAATCTAAAGGAGTTCGTCTCCTTTTCGTCCATTCTAAGGAGTTCGTCTCCTTTTGGTCCAATCTATGGGAGTTCGTCTCCTGTTGGTCCAACCTAAGGACTTCGTCTCCTTTTGGTCCAATTTAAGAGAGTTCGTCTCTTTTTGGTCCCATCCAAGGAGTTCGTCTCCTTTTGGTCCAATCTAAGGTAGTTCGTCTCCTGTTGGTCCAATCTAAGGAGTTCGTCTCCTTTTGGTTCATTCTAAGTAAGTTCGTCTCCTGTTGGTCCATTCTAAGTAAGTTCGTCTCCTGTTGGTCCAATCTAAGTAGTTCGTCTCCTTTTGGTCCAATCTATGGGAGTTCATCTCCTGTTGGTCCAATCTACGGAGTTCGTCCCCTTTTGGTCCAATCTAAGAGAGTTCGTCTCCTTTTAGTCCCTTCTAAGGAGTTCGTCTCCTTTTGGTCCAATCTATGGGAGTTCGTCTCCTGTTGGTCCAACCTAAGGACTTCGTCTCCTTTTTGTCCAATCTATGAGAGTTCGTCTCATTTTGGTCTCGTCTAAGGAGTTCGTCTCCTTTTGGTCCAATCTAAGGTAGTTCGTCTCCTGTTGGTCCAATCTAAGGAGTTCGTCTCCTTTTAGTCCAATCTATGTAAGTTCGTCACTTGTTGATCCAATCTGAGAGAGTTAATCTCCTGTTGGGTTAATCTACGGAGTTCGTCTCCTTTTGGTCCATTCTGAGGAGGTCATCTCCTTCTGGTCCATTCCAAGTAAGTTCGTCTCTTGTTTGTCCAGTCTAAGGGAGTTCGTCTCCTGTTGGTCCAATCTATGGAGTTCATCTCCTTTTTGTCCAATCGAAAGGAGTTCGTCTCATTTTGGTCCATTCTAAGGAGTTCTTCTCCTCTTGGTCCAATCTATGGGAGTTCGTCTCCTTTTGGTCCATTGTAAGGACTACGTCCCCTTTTGCTCCATTGTAAGTAAGTTCGTCTCGTGTTGTTCCAATCGAAGGGTGTTCATCTCCTGTTGGTCCAATCTAAGGAGTTCGTCCCCTTTTGGTCGAATCTAAGGGAGTTCGTCTCTTCTTGGTCCCTTCTAAGGAGTTCGTATCCTTTTGGTCCATTCTAAGTAAGTTCAAGTCTTGTTGGTCCAATCTAAGGGAGTTCATCTCCTGTTGGTCCAATCTATGGGATTTCGTCTCCTCTTGGTCCAATCTAAGGAGTTCGTCTCTTCTTCGTCCAATCTAAGGGAGTTCGTCTCCTTTTGGTTCCCTCTAAGGAGTTCGTCTCCTTTTGGTCCATTGTAAGTAAGTTCATGTCTTGTTGGTCCAATCTAAGTGAGTTCATCTCCTGTTGGTCCAATATAAGGAGTTCGTCTCCTTTTGGTCAAATCTAAGTAAGTTCGTCTCTTGTTGATTGTACCTAAGGGAGTTCGTCTCCTATTGGTCTAATCTAAGGAGTTCGTCTCCTTTTGGTCCAATCTAAGTAAGTTCGTCTCTTCCTGATCCAATCTAAGGGAGTTTATCTCCTGTTGGTCCAATCTAAGGAGTTTGTCTCCTTTGGGTCCATTTTGAGGAGTGTGTCTCCTTTTGGTCCAGTCTAAGTAAGTTCGTCTCGTGTTGATCGAATCTATTGGAGTTCGTCTCCCGTTGGTCCAATCTAAGGAGTTCGTCTCCTTTTGGTCCATTTTGAGGAGTGCAACTCCTTTTGGTCCATTCTAAGTAAGTTCGTCTCTTGTTGGTCTAATCTAAGGTAGTTCATCTCCTGTTGGTCCAATCTAAGGAGTTCGTCTCCTTTTGGTCCATTCTAAGTAAGTTCGTCTCCTTTTAGTCCAATCTATGTAAGTTCGTCACTTGTTGATCCAATCTGAGAGAGTTAATCTCCTGTTGGGTTAATCTACGGAGTTCGTCTCCTTTTGGTCCATTCTGAGGAGTTCATCTCCTTCTTGTCCATTCCAAGTAAGTTTTTTTTTGGTAAAGACCATTCCAAGTACGTTCGTCTCTTGTATGTCCAATCTGAGGGAGTTCGTCTCCTGTTGGTCCAATCTAAGGAGTTCATCTCCTTTTTGTCCAATCGAAGAGAGTTCGTCCCCTTTTGCTCCCTTCTATGGAGTTTGTTTCCTTTTGGTCCATTCTAAGTAAGTTCATGTCATGTTGGTCCAATCTAAGGGAGTTCCTCTCCTGCTGGTCCAATCTAAGGAGTTCGTCTCCTTTTGGTCCAATCTAAGGAAGTTTGTCTCTTGTTGATCCATTCTAAGGGAGTTCATCCCTTGTTGATCCAATCTAAGGAGTTCGTCTCATTTTGGTCCATTTTGAGGAGTTCGTCTCCTTTTGGTCCATTCTAAGTGAGTTCATGTCTTCTTGGTCCAATCTAAGGGAGTTCATCTCCCGTCGGTCCAATCTAAGGAGTTCGTCTCCTTTTGGTCATATCTAAGTAAGTTTGTCTCTTGTTGATCCAATCTAAGGGAGTTCATCTCCTGTTTGACCAATCTAAGGAGCTCGTCTCCTTTTGGTCCATTCTGAGGAGCTCGTCTCCTTTTGGTCCAATCTAAGTAAGTTTGTCTCTTGTTGATCCATTCTAAGGGAGTTCATCCCTTGTTGGTCCAATCTAAGGAGTTCGTCTCCTTTTGGTCCATTTTGAGGAGTTCGTCTCCTTTTGGTCGATTCTAAGTGAGTTCATGTCTTGTTGGTCCAATCGAAGGGAGCTCGTCTCCTGTTGGTGCAATCTAAGGAGTTCGTCTCCTTTTGGTCCAATCCAAGTAAGTTCGTCTCTTGTTGATCCAATCAAAGAGAGTTCACCTCCTGTTGGTCCAATCTAAGGAGTTCGTCTCCTTTTGGTGCAATCGAAGGGAGTTGTCTCATTTTGGTCCATTCTAAGGAGTTCGTCTCCTCTTGGTCCAATCTATGGGAGTTCGTCTCCTTTTGGTCCATTGTAAGCAGTACGTCCCCTTTTGCTCCTTTCTAAGTAAGTTCGTCTCGTGTTGTTCCAATCGTAGGGTGTTCATCTCCTGTTGGTCCAATCTAAGGAGTTCGTCCCCTTTTGGTCGAATCTAAGGGAGTTCGTCTCTTCTTGGTCCCTTCTAAGGAGTTATTCTCGTTTTGGTCCATTCTAAGTAAGTTCATGTCTTGTTGGTCCAATTAAGGGAAGTTATCTCTGTGGGTCCAATTTAGGGGATTCCTTCCTCTTGGTCCAATCTAAGGAGTTCGTCTCTTCTTCGTCCAATCTAAGGGAGTTCGTCTCCTTTTGGTTCCCTCTAAGGAGTTCGTCTCCTTTTGGTCCATTGTAAGTAAGTTCATGTCTTGTTTGTCCAATCTAAGTGAGTTCATCTCCTGTTGGTTCAATCTAAGGAGTTCGTCTCCTTTTCGTCAAATCTAAGTAAGTTCATCTCTTGTTGATCGTACCTAAGGGAGTTCGTCTCCTGTTGGTCTAATCTAAGGAGCTCATCTCCTTTTGGTCCAATTTATGTAAGTTCGTCTCTTGTTGATCCAATCTAAGGGAGTTCATCTCCTGTTGGTCCAATCTAAGGAGTTGTTTGTTATCCTTTGGATGGTCCCCCCACCCCCAGTCCCTTTTTTCTTCCATTTATTTTCTGCCTCCATCCCTTCTTCCTGCCTTCTTCCTCTTTTTCTCTTTTCTTTTTTCCTCCATTTTCTCTCCTTTCCCTTTTTCTGCTCCAGTTCCTGTGCTCTTTTTTTCTTCCATTTGAGGAGCGCGGTCTATTTGGGTTCCAGTCTAAGTAAGTTCGTCTCGTGTTGACCGAATCTAATGGAGTTCGTCTCCCTATGGTCCAATCTAAGGAGTTCGTCTCCATTTGATCCATTTTGAGGAGTTCAACTCCTTTTGGTCCATTCTAAGTAAGTTCGTCTCTTGTTGGTCTAATCTAAGGAAGTTCGTCTCCTGTTGGTCCAATCTAAGGAGTTTGTCTCCTTTTAGTCCAATCTAAGGGTGTTCGTCTCCTGTTGGTCCAATCTAAGGAGTTCGTCTCCTTTTGGTCCATTGCAAGTGAGTTCATGTCTTGTTGGTCCAATCTAAGAGAGTTCATCTCCTGCTCGTCCAATCTAAGGCGTTCGTTTCCTTTTGGTCCAACCAAAGTAAGGTCGTCTCTTGTTGATCGCACCTAAGGGAGTTCGTCTCCTGTTGGTCCAATCTAAGGAGTTCGTCTCCTTTTTGTCCAATCTAAGGGAGTCCGTCTCTAGTTGGTCCAATCTAAGGAGTTCGTCTCCTTTTAGTCCAATCTATGTAAGTTCGTCTCTTGTTGATCCAATCTGAGGGAGTTCATCTCCTGTTGGGTTAATCTAAGGAGTTCGTCTCCTTTTGGTCCATTCGACGAGTTCATCTCCTTCCGGTCCATTCCACGTAAGTTCGTCTCTTTGTTTGTCCAAATAAAGGGAGTTCATCTCCTGTTGGTCCAATCTAAGGAGTTCGTCTCCTTTTTGTTCAATCGAAGGGAGTTCGTCTCCTTTTGGTCCCTTCTATGGAGTTCGTCTCCTTTTGGTCCATTCTAAGTAAGTTCATGTCATGTTGGTCCAATCTAAGGGAGTTCAACTCCTATTGGTCCAATCTAAGGAGTTCGTCTCCTTTGGGTCCATTTTGAGGAGTGCGTCTCCTTTTGGTCCATTCTAAGTAAGTTCGTCTCCTGTTGGTCCATTCTAAGTAAGTTTGTCTCCTGTTTGTCCAATCTAAGGAGTTCGTCTCCTTTTGGCCCAATTTAAGTAGTTCGTCTCCTTTTGGTCCAATCAATGGGAGTTCGTCTCCTATTGGTCCAATCTAAGGAGTTCGTCTCCTTTTGGTCCAATCTAAGAGAGTTCGCCTCCTTTTGGTCCCTTCTAAGGAGTTCATCTCCTTTTGGTCCAATCGATGGGAGTTCGTCTCCTATTGGTCCAACCTAAGGACTTCGTCTCCTTTTGGTCCAATTTAAGGTAGTTCGTCTCATGTTGGTCCAATCTAAGGAGTTCGTCTCCTTTTAGTCCAATCTATGTAAGTTCGTCACTTGTTGATCCAATCTGAGAGAGTTAATCTCCTGTTGGGTTAGTCTACGGAGTTCGTCTCCTTTTGATCCATTCTGAGGAGTTCATCTCCTTCTTGTCCATTCCAAGTAAGTTCGTCTCTTGTATGTCCAATCTAAGGGAGTTCGTCTCCTGTTGGTCCAATCTAAGGAGTTCATCTCCTTTTTGTCCAATAGAAGGGTGTTCGTCTCCTTTTGCTCCCTTCTATGGAGTACGTTTCCTTTTGGTCCATTCTATGTAAGTTCATGTCATGTTGGTCCAATCTAAGAGAGTTCCTCTCCTGTTGGTCCAATCTAAGGAGTTCGTCTCCTTTTGGTCCAATCTAAGTAAGTTTGTCTTTTGTTGATCCATTCTAAGGGAGTTCATCCCCTGTTGGTCTAATCTATGGAGTTCGTCTCCTTTTGGTCCATTTTGAGGAGTTCGTCTCCTTTTGGTCCATTTTAAGTGAGTTCATGTCTTGTTGGTCCAATCTAAGGGATTTCGTCTCCTGTTGGTGCAATCTAAGGAGTTCGTCTCCTTTTGGTCAAATCTAAGTAAGTTCGTCTCTTGTTGATCGTACCTAAGGGAGTTCGTCTCCTGTTGGAATAATCTATGGAGTTCGTCTCCTTTTGGTCCAATCTAAGTAAGTTCGTCTCTTGTTGATCCAATCTAAGGGAGTTTATCTCCTGTTGGTCCAATCTAAGGAGTTCGTCTCCTTTGGGTCCATTCTGAGGAGTGCGTCTCCTTTTGGTCCAGTCTAAGTAAGTTCGTCTTGTGTTGATCGAATCTAATGGAGTTCGTCTCCCGTTGGTCCAATCTAAGGAGTTTGTCTCCTTTTGGTCCATTATGAGGAGTTCAACTCCTTTTGGTCCATACTAAGTAAGTTCGTCTCGTGTTGGTGTAATCTAAGGAAGTTCGTCTCCTGTTGGTCCAATCTAAGTAGTTCGTCTCCTTTTGGTCCAATCTAAGGGTGTTCATCTCCTATTGGTCCAATCTAAGGAGTTCGTCTCCTTTTGGTCCATTGTAAGTAAGTTCATGTCTTGTTGGTCCAATCTAAGAGAGTTCATCTCCTGCTGGTCCAATCTAAGGAGTTCGTTTCCTTTTGGTCCAACCAAAGTAAGGTCGTCTCTTGTTGATCGCACCTAAGGGAGTTCGTCTCTTGTTGGTCCAATCTAAGGAGTTCGTCTCCTTTTGGTCTAATCTAAGGGAGCTCGTCTCTTGTTGGTCCAATCTGAGGGAGTTGATCTCCTGTTGGGTTAATCTAAGGAGTTCGTCTCCTTTTGGTCCATTCTGACGAGTTCATCTCCTTCTGGTCCATTCCAAGTAAGTTCGTCTCTTGTTTGTCCAATCTATGGGAGTTCATCTCCTGTTGGTCCAATCTAAGAAGTTCGTCTCCTTTTTGTTTAATCGAAGGGAGTTCGTCTCCTTTTGGTCCATTCTAAGTAAGTTCATATCATGTTGGTCCAATCTAAGGGAGTTCATCTCCTGTTGGTCCAATCTAAGAAGTTCGTCTCCTTTTGGTCCATTCTAAGTAAATTCGTCTCCTGTTGGTCCATTCTAAGTAAGTTCGTCTCCTGTTGGTCCAATCTAAGGAGTTCATCTCCTTTTGGTCCAATCTAAGGGACTTGTCTTCTGTTGGTCCATTCTAGGGAGTTCGTCTCATTTTGGGCCAATCTAATCAGTTCGTCTCATTTTGGTCCAATCTATGGGAGTTCGTCTCCTGTTGGTCCAATCTAAGGAGTTCGTCTTCTTTTGGTCCAATCTAAGGGAGTTCGTCTCATTTTGGTCCATTCTAAGGAGTTCGTCTCCTTTTGGTCCAATCTAAGGGAGTTCGTCTCATTTTGGTCCATTCTAAGGAGTTCGTCTCCTTTTGGTCCAATCTAAGAGAGTTCGTCTCCTGCTGTTCCAATCTAAGGAGTTCGTTTCCTTTTGGTCCAACCAAAGTAAGGTCGTCTCTTGTTGATCGCACCTAAGGGAGTTCGTCTCCTATTGGTCCAATATAAGGGAGTTCGTCTCTTCTTGGTCCAATCTAAGGAGTTCGTCTCCTTTTAGTCCAATCTATGTAAGTTCGTCTCTTGTTGATCAAATCTGAGGGAGTTGATCTCCTGTTGGGTTAATCTAAGGAGTTCGTCTCCTTTTCGTCCATTCTGACGAGTTCATCTCCTTCTGGTCCATTCCAAGTAAGTTTGTCTCTTGTTTGTCCAATCTAAGGGAGTTCATCTCCTGTTGGTCCAATCTAAGGAGTTCATCTCCTTTTTGTCCAATCGAAGGGAGTTCGTCTCCTTTTGGTCCCTTCTATGGAGTTCGTCTCCTTTTGGTCCATTGTAAGGAGTTTGTCTCCTTTTGGTCCAATCTAAGTAGTTCGTCTCCTTTTGGTCCAATCTATGGGAGTTCGTCTCCTGTTGGTCCAATCTAAGGAGTTCGTCTCCTTTTGGTCCAATCTAAGAGAGTTCGTCTCCTTTTGGTCCCTTCTAAGGTGTTCGTCTCCTTTTGGTCCAATCTATGGGAGTTCGTCTCCTGTTGGTCCAACCTAAGGACTTCGTCTCCTTTTGGTCCTTTTGGTCCAATCTAAGAGAGTTCGTCTCATTTTGGTCCCATCTAAGGAGTTCGTCTCCTTTTGGTCCAATCTAAGGTAGTTCGTCTCATGTTGGTCCATTCTAAGGAGTTCGTCTCCTTTTAGTCTAATCTATGTAAGTTCGTCTCTTGTTGATCCAATCTGAGGGAGTTGATCTCCTGTTGAGTTAATCTAAGGAGTTTGTCTCCTTTTGGTCCATTATGAGGAGTTCATCTCCTTCTGGTCCATTCCAAGTAAGTTCGTCTCTTGTTTGTCCAATCTAAGGGAGTTCATCTCTTGTTGGTCCAATCTAAGAAGTTCGTCTCCTTTTTGTTTAATCGAAGGGAGTTCGTCTCCTTTTGGTCCCTTCTATGGAGTTCGTCTCCTTTTGGTCCATTCTAAGTAAGTTCATGTCATGTTGGTCCAATCTAGGGGAGTTCATCTCCCGTTGGTCCAATCTGAGGAGTTCGTCTCCTTTTGGTCCAATCGGAGGAGTTCGTCTCCTTTTGGTCCATTCTAAGTAAGTTCGTCTCCTGTTGGTCCATTCTAAGTAAGTTCGTCTCCTGTTGGTCCAATCTAAGGAGTTCGTCTCCTTTTGGTCCAATCTAAGTAGTTCGTCTCCTTTTGGTCCAACTATGGGAGTTCGTCTCCTGTTGGTCCAATCTAAGGAGTTCGTCTCCTTTTGGTCCAATCTAATAGAGTTCGTCTCCTTTTGTCTAATCTAAGGAGTTCGTCTCCTTTTGGTCCAATCTATGGGAGTTCGTCTCCTGTTGGTCCAACCTAAGGACTTCGTCTCCTTTTGGTCCTTTTGGTCCAATCTAAGAGAGTTCGTCTCATTTTGGTCCCATCTAAGGAGTTCGTCTCCTTTTGGTCCAATCTAAGGTAGTTCGTCTCCTGTTGGTCCAATCTAAGGAGTTCGTCTCCTTTTAGTCCAATCTATGTAAGTTCGTCACTTGCTGATCCAATCTGAGGGAGTTGATCTCCTGTTGGGTTAATCGACGGAGTTCTCCTCCTTTTGGTCCATTCCGAGGAGTTCGTCTCCTCTTGGTCCAATATATGGGAGTTCATCTCCTTTTGGTCAATTGTAAGGAGTTCATTCCCCTTTGCTCCATTCTAAGTAAGTTCATCTCGTGTTGTTCCAATCTAAGGGTGTTCGTCTCCTGTAGGTCCAATCTGAGGCAGTTCGTCTCCTGTTGGTCCAATCTAATTAGGTCGTCTCCTTTTGGTGCAATCTAAGGGAGTTCGTCTCATTTTAATCCATTCTAAGGCGTTCATCTCCTTTTGGTCCAATCTAAGGTAGTTCGTCTCCTTTTGGCCCAATCTAATTAGGTCGTCTCCTTTTGGTGCAATCTAAGGGAGTTCGTCTCATTTTAATCCATTCTAAGGCGTTCATCTCCTTTTGGTCCAATCTAAGGTAGTTCGTCTCCTTTTGGCCCAATCTAAGGGAGTTCATCTCCTGTTGGTCCAATCAAAAAAGGTCGTCTCCTTTTGGTCCAATCTAAGGTAGTTCGTCCCATTTTGGTCCATTCTAAGGAGTTCGTCTCCTTTTGGTCCAACCTAAGGAAGTTCGTCTACTTTTGGCCCAATCTAAGGGAGTACGTCTCCTGTTGGTCCAATCTAAGGAGTTCGTCCCCTTTTGGTCCAATCAAAGGGAGTTCGTCTCATTCTTAGTAAATTCATGTCATGTTGGTCCAATCTAAGGTAGTTCGTCTCCTGTTGGTCCAATCTAAGGAGTTCGTCTCCTTTTGGTCCATTCTAGGGAATTCATCTCCTTTTGGTCCATTCTAAGTAAGTTTGTCTCTTGTTGGTCCAATCTAACGGAGTTTATCTCCTATTGGTCCAATCTAAGGAGTTCGTTTCCTTTTGGTCCATTCTAAATAAGTTCGTCTCCAGTTGGTCCAATGTAAGGAGTTTGTCTCCTTTTGGTCCAATCTAAGTAGTTCGTCTCCTTTTGGTCCAATCTATGGGAGTTCGTCTCCTGTTGGTCCATCTAAGGATTCGATTTTCGCTCCTTTTGGTCCAATGCTAAGAGAGTTCGTCTCCTTTTTGGTCCCTTCTAAGGAGTTCTTCTCCTTTGGGTCCAATCTATGGAGTCGTCTCCTGTTGGCCATCCTAATGACTTTCGTCTCCCTTTTGGTCCTTTTGTCCAATTAAGATAGTTTCGTCTCATTTGTCCCATCTAAGGAGTTTCTTCATCCTTTTGGTCCAATCTAAGGAAGTTCGTCTCATGTTGGTCCATTCTAAGGAGTTCGTCTCCTTTTAGTCTAATCTATGTAAGTTCGTCTCTTGTTGATCCAATCTGAGGGAGTTGATCTCCTGTTGAGTTAATCTAAGGAGTTTGTCTCCTTTTGGTCCATTATGAGGAGTTCATCTCCTTCTGGTCCATTCCAAGTAAGTTCGTCTCTTGTTTGTCCAATCTAAGGGAGTTCCTCTCCTGTTGGTCCAATCTAAGGAGTTCATCTCCTTTTTGTCCAATCGAAGGGAGTTCGTCTCCTTTTGGTCCCTTCTATGGAGTTCGTCTCCTTTTGGTTTTTTCTAAGTCAGTTCATGTCATGTTGGTCCAATCTAAGGGAGTTCCTCTCCTGTTGGTCCAATCTAAGGAGTTCGTCTCCTTTTGGTCCAATTTAAGTAAGTTTGTGTCTTGTTGATCCATTCTAAGGGAGTTCATCCCCTGTTGGTCCAATCTAACGAGTTCGTCACCTTTTCGTCAATTTTGAGGAGTTCGTCTCCTTTTGGTCCATTTTAAGTGAGTTCATGTCTAGTTGGTCCAATCTAAGGGAGTTCGTCTCCTGTTGGTGCAATCTAACGAGTTCGTGTCCTTTTGATCCAATCTAAGGGAGTTTGCTCCGGGAGTTTGCTCCTGTTGATCCAATCTAAGGAGTTCATCTCCTGTTGGACCAATCTAAGGAGTTCGTCTCGTTTTGGTCCAATCTAAGGGAGTTCGTCTCCTTTTGGTCCCTTCTACGGAGTTCGTCTCCTTTTGGACCATTCTAAGTAAGTTCATGTCTTGTTGGTCCAATCTAAGGTAGTTCGTCTCCTGTTGGTCTAATCTAAGGAGTTCGTCTCCTTTTGGTCCATTCTAAGAATCCGCCTCCCTTTGGTCCAATCTAAGGAGTTCGTCTCCTTTTGGTCCAATCTAACCTAGTTCGTCTCCTGTTGTTCTAATCTAAGGGAGTTCTTCTCTTTTTGGTCCAATCTAACCTAGTTCGTCTCCTCTTGGTCCAATCTAAGGAGTTCATCTCCTTTTTGTCCAATCTAACTGAGTTCGTCTCCTTTTGGTCTAATCTAAGTAATTCGTCCCTTTTGGTCCAATCTATGGGAGTTCTCTCCTGTTGGTCCAACCTAAGGATTTCGCTCCTTTGGTCCAATCTAAAGAGTTCGTCTCATTTGGTCCCATCTAAGGAGTTCGTCTCCTTTTGGTCCAATCTAAGGTACTTTGTCTCCTGTTGGTCCAATCTAAGGAGTTCGTCTCCTTTTAATCCAATCTATGTAAGTTCGTCTCTTGTTGATCCAATCTGAGGGAGCTGATCTCCTGTTTGGTTAATCTAAGGAGTTTGTCTCCTTTTGGTCCATTCTGAGGAGTTCATCTCCTTCTGGTCCATTCCAAGTAAGTTTGTCTCTTGTTTGTCCAATCTAAGGGAGTTTGTCTCCTGTTGGTCCAATCTAAGGAGTTCTTCTCCTTTTTGTCCAATCGAAGGGAGTTCGTCTCCTTTTGGTCCCTTCTATGGAGTTCGTCTCCTTTTGGTCTATTCTAAGTAAGTTCAAGTCATGTTGGTCCAATCTAAGGGAGTTCCTCTCCTGTTGGTCCAATCTAAGGAGTTCGTCATCTTTTGGTCCAATCTAAGTAAGTTTGTCTCTTGTTGATCCATTCTAAGGGAGCTCATCCCCTGTTGGTGCAATCTAACGAGTTCGTCACCTTTTGGTCCATTTTGAGGAGTTCGTCTCCTTTTGGTCCATTCTAAGTGAGTTCATGTCTAGTTGGTCCAATCTAAGGAAGTTCGTCTCCTGTTGGTGCAATCTAAGGAGTTCGTCTCCTTTTGGTCCAATCTAAGTAAGTTCGTCCCTTGTTGATCCAATCAAAGGAAGTTCATCTCCTGTTGGTCCAATCTAAGGGGTTCGTCTCCTTTTGGTCCTTTGTAAGGGAGTTCGTCTCATTTTGGTCCATTCTAAGGAGTTCGTCTCCTCTTAGTCCAATATATGGGAGTTCATCTCCTTTTGGTTAATTGTAAGGAGTTCGGCCCCTTTTGCTCCATTCTAAGTAAGTTCCTCTCGTGTTGTTCCAATCTAAGGGTGGTCGTCTCCTGTTGGTCCAATCTAAGGGAGTTTGTCTCATTTTGATCCAATCTAGGTAAATTCGTCTCCTGCTGGTACAATCCAAGGGAGTTCGTCTCCTGTTGGTCTAATCTAAGGAGTTTGTCTCCTTTTGGCCCATTCTAAGGAGTTCGTCTCCTTTTCGTCTATTTTAAGTAAGTTCATCTCTTATTGGTCTAATCTAAGGGATCTCTTCTTCTGTTGGTCCAATCTAGGGAGTTCGTCTTCTTTGGTCCAATCTAAGTAAGTTCGTCTCTTGTTGATCCAATCTAAGGACTTCGTCTCCTGTTGGTCCAATCTAAGGAGTTCATCTCCTTTTGGTCCAATCTAAGGGAGTTCGTGTCATTTTGGTCAATACTAGGCAGTTCGTCTCCGTTTGGTCCAATATAAGGGAGTTCGTCTCCTTTTGGTCTATTCTAAGGGAGTTCGTCTCATTCTAGTCCATTCTAAGGAGTTCGTCTCATTCTGGTCAATTCTAAGGAGTTCGTCTCCTTTTGGTCCAATCTAAGGAGTTCGTCTCCTGTTGGTCCAATTTAAGGAGTTCGTCTTCTTTTGGTCCAATCTAAGTAACTTCGTCTCTTGTTGATCGAATCTAATTGAGTTCTTCTCCTATTTGTCCAATCTAAGGAGTTCGTCTCCTTTTGGTCCATTTTGAGGAGTTCATCTCCTTTTGGTCCATTCTAAATAAGTCGTCTCTTCTTGGTCCATTCTAAGGGAGTTCGTCTCCTGTTGGTCCATTCTAAGGAGTTCGTCTACTTTTGGGCCAATCTAATCAGTTCGTCTCTTGTTGGTCCAATCTAAGGTAGTTCGTCTCCTGTTGGTCCAGTCTAAGGAATTTGTTTCCTTTTGGTCCATTTTGAGAAAGTTTGGCTCTTGTTGGTCCAATCTAAGGGAGTTCGTCTACTGTTGGTCCAATCTAAGGGACTTCCTCTCCAGTTGGTACAATCTAAGGAGTTCGTCTCTTGTTGGTCCAATCTAAGGAGTTCGTCCCCTTTCGGTCCATTCTAAGTAAGTTCATCTCTTGTTGGTCCAATCTAAGGGAGTTTATCTCTTGTTGGTCCAATCTAAGGAGTTCGTCTCCTTTTGGTCCATTCTAAGTACGTTCATCTCTTGTTGGTCGAATCTAAGGGAGTTTTTCTCCTGTTGGTCCAATCTAAGGAGTTCGTCTCCTTTTGGTCCAATCTAAGTAAGTTCGTCTCTTATTGATCCAATCTAAGGGAGTTCGTCTCCAGTTGGTCCAATCTAAGGAGTTCGTCTGCTTTTTGGTCCAATCTAGGGATTTCGTCCTATTTTGGGGGGGGGTCATACTAGGCATTATCGTCTCCGTTTGGTCCAATATAAGGAGTTCGTATCCTTTTGGTCCAATCTAAGAAAGTTCATCTCTTATTGATCCAATCTAAGGGAGTTCGTCTCCTGTTGGTCCATTCTAAGGAGTTCGTCTGCTTTTTCTCCAATCTAAGGGAGTTCTTCTCCTGTTGGTCCAATCTAAGGAGTTCGTCTCCTTTTGGTCCAATCTAAGGAGTTCGTCTCCTTTTGGTTCAATCTAAGTAAGTTCGTCTCTTGTTGATCGAATCAAAAGGTGTTCATCTCCTGTTGGTCCAATCTAAGGAATTCGTCTGCTTTTGGTCCAATCTAAGGGAGTTCGTCTCTTCTTGGTCCATTCTAAGGGAGTTCGTCTCCTGTTGGTCCATTCTAAGGAGTTCGTCTACTTTTGGTCCAATCTAAGGAAGTTCAACTCCTTTTGGTCCTTTCTAAGGAATTCTTCTCTTTTTGTTCCATTCTAAGTAAGTTCATGTCTTGTTGGTTTAATCTAAGGGACTTCCTCTCCAGTTGGTACAATCTAAGGAGTTCGACTCCTTTTGGTCCCATCTAAGTAAGTTCGTCTCTTGTTGATCCAATCTAAGGGAGTTCATCTCCTGTTGGTCCAGTCTAAGGAGTTCGTCCCCTTTTGGTCCATTCTAAGTAAGTTCGTCTCGTGTTAGTCCAATCTAAGTAAGTTCATCTCTTATTGGTCCAATCTAAGGGAGTTCGTCTTCTGTTGGTCCAATCTAGGGAGTTCGTCTTCTTTTGGTCCAATCTAAGTAAGTTCGTCTCCTATTGATCCAATCTAAGGACTTCGTCTCCTGTTGGTCCAATCTGAGGAGTTCATCTCCTTTTGGTCCAATCTAAGGGAGTTCATCTCATTTTGGTCAATACTAGGCAGTTCGTCTCCGTTTGGTCCAATATAAGGGAGTTCGTCTCCTTTTGGTCTATTCTAAGGGAGTTAGTCTCATTTTGGTCCATTCTAAGGAGTTCGTCTCATTCTGGTCAATTCTAAGGAGTTCGTCTCCTTTTGGTCCAATCTAAGGAGTTCGTCTCCTGTTGGTCCAATCTAAGAACTTCGTCTCCTGTTGGTCCAATCTAAAGAGTTTGTCTCCTTTTGGTCCAATCTAAGGGAGTTCGTCTCATTTTGGTCAATTCTAGGGAGTTCGTCTCCGTTTGGTCTAATATAAGGGAGTTCCTCTCCTTTTGGTCCATTCGAAGGAGTTCGTCTCCTTTTCGTCCATTCTAAGTAAGTTCGTCTCTTGTTGGTCCAATGCAAGGGAATTCGTCTCTAGCTGGTCCAATCTAAGGAGTTCGTCTCCTTTTTGTCCAATCTAAGGGAGTTCGTCTCATTTTGGTCAATTCTAGGGAGTTCGCCTCCGTTTGGTCCAATATAAGGGAGTTCGTCTCCTTTGGGTCCATTCTAAGGAGTTCGTCTCCGTTTCGTCTATTCTAAGTAAGTTCGTCTCTTGTTGGTCCAATCCAAGAGAGTTCGTCTCCTGTTGTTCCCAACTAAGGAGTTCGTCTCCTTTTTGTCCAATTTAAGGGAGTTCGACTCCTTTTGGCCCTTTCTAACGAGTTCGTCTCCTTTTGTTCCATTCTAAGTAAGTTCATGTCTTGTAGGTTTAATCTAAGGGACTTCCTCTCCAGTTGGTCCAATCTAAGGAGTTCGTCTCCTTTTGGTCCAATCTAAGTAAGTTCGTCTCTTGTTGATCCAATCTAAGGGATTTCATCTCCTGTTGGTCCAATCTAAGGAGTTCGTTTCCTTTTGGCCCAATCTAAGGGAGTTCGTTTCCTGTTGGTCTAATCTCAGGAGTTCGTCTCTTTTTGGTCCAATCTAAGGGAGTTCCTCTCCTTTTGGTCCCTTCGATGGAGTTCGTCTCCTTTTGGTCCATTCTAAGTAAGTTCATGTCTTGTTGGTCCAATCTAAGGTAGTTCGTCTCTTGTTGGTCCAATCTAAGGAGTTCGTGTCCTTATGGTCCATTCTGAGTAAGTTTGTCTCTTGTTAGTCCAATCTAAGGGAGTTCGTCTCCTGTTGGTCCAATCTAAGGAGTTCGTCTCCTTTTAGTCCAATCTAAGTAAGTTCATCTCTTGTTGATCGAATCTAATGGTGTTCGTCTCCTGTTGGTCCAATCTAAGGCATTCGTCTTCTTTTGGTCCATTCTGAGGAATTCGCCTCCTTTTGGTCCATTCTCAATAAGTTCGTCTCTTGTTGGTCCATTCTAAGGGAGTTCGTCTCCTGTTGGTCCATTCTAAGGAGTTCGTCTCCATTTGGGCCAATCTAAGGAGTTCGCCCCATTTTGGTCCAATCTAAGGGAGTTCGTCTCATGTTGGTCCAATCTAAGGAGTTCGTCTCCTTTTGGTGCAATCTCAGGGAGTTCGTCTCATTTTGGTCCATTCTAAGGCGTTCGCCTCCTTTTGGTCGAATCTAAGGGAGTTCGTCTCCTTTTGGCCCAATCTAAGGGAGTTCATCTCCTGTTGGTCCAATTCGCAATGAGTTCGTCTTGCCTGTTGGTCCAATCTATTAGTTCGTCTCGCTATTTGTTCCAAGCTAAGGATTCGTCTCATTTTGGTCATTCTAATCTCTAAGGAGTTCGTCTCCTTTTGGTCCAATCTAAGGCAGTTCGTCTCCTTTTGGTCCAATCTAAGGAGTTTGTCCCCTTTTGGTCCCATCAAAGGGAGTTCGTCTCCTTTTGGTCCATTCTAAGTAAATTCATGTCTTGTTGGTCCAATCTAAGGTAGTTTGTCTCCTGTTGGTCCGATCTAAGGAGTTCGTCTCCTTTTGGTCCATTCTGAGGAATTCATCTCCTTTTGGTCCATTCTAAGTAAGTTTGTCTCTTGTTGGTCCAATCTAAGGGAGTTTTTCTCCTGTTGGTCCAATCTAAGGAGTTCGTCTCCTTTTGGTCCAATCTAAGTAAGTTCGTTTCTTATCGATCCAATCTAAGGGAGTTCGTCTCCAGTTGGTCCAATCTAAATTAGTTTGTCCCCTCCTTTTTGTCCATTGTGAGGATTCGTCTCCTCGTTGGCCATTCTAATAAGTTCATCTCTTGTTGGTCCATTCTAAGGGAGTTTGTCTCCTATTGGTCCGGTCTAAGGAGTTCGTTTCCTTTTGGTCCATTCTGGGTAAGTTTGTCTCTTGTTGGTCCAATCTAAGGGAGTTCGTCTCCTGTTGGTCCATTTTAAGGGAGTTCGTCTCCTGTTGGTCCATTCTAAGGAGTTCGTCTCCTTTTCGGCCAATCTAATCAGTTCGTCTCTTGTGGGTCCAATCTAAGGTAGTTCGTCTCCTCTTGGTCCAGTCTAAGGAGTTCGTTTCCTTTTGGTCCATTCTGAGAAAGTTTGTCTCTTGTTAGTCCAATCTGAGGGAGTTCGTCTCATTATGGTCCATTCTAAGGGAGTTTATCTCCTGTTGGTGGTCCAATCTACGGGAGTTCGTCTCTTGTTGGTCCAATCTAAGGAGTTCGTCTCCTTTAGTCTAATCTAAGGAGTTCGTCTCCTTTTGGTCCAATCTAAGGGAGTTCGTCCCGTTTTGGTCCCTTCTAGGGAGTTCGTCTCCTTTTGGTCCATTCTAAGTAAATTCATGTCTTGTTGGTCCAATCTAAGGTAGTTTGTCTCCTGTTGGTCCGATCTAAGGAGTTCGTCTCCTTTTGGTCCATTCTGAGGAATTCATCTCCTTTTGGTCCATTCTAAGTAAGTTTGTCTCTTGTTGGTCCAATCTAAGGGAGTTCGTCTCCTGTTGATCCAATCTAAGGAGTTCGTCTTCTTTTGGTCCAATTCTAGAGTAAGTTCGTCCTTGTTGATGCGAATCTAATTGAGTTCATCTCCTATTTGTCCAATCTAAGGAGTTTGTCTCCTTTTGGTCCATTTTGAGGAGTTCGTCTCCTTTTGGTCCATTCTAAATAAGTTCATCTCTTGTTGGTCCATTCTAAGGGAGTTTGTCTCCTATTGGTCCGGTCTAAGGAGTTCGTTTCCTTTTGGTCCATTCTGGGTAAGTTTTTCTCTTGTTGGTCCAATCTAAGGGAGTTCGTCTCCTGTTGGTCCATTTTAAGGGAGTTCGTCTCCTGTTGGTCCATTCTAAGGAGTTCGTCTCCTTTTCGGCCAATCTAATCAGTTCGTCTCTTGTGGGTCCAATCTAAGGTAGTTCGTCTCCTCTTGGTCTAGTCTAAGGAGTTCTTTTCCTTTTGCTCCATTCTGAGAAAGTTTGTCTCTTGTTAGTCCAATCTGAGGGAGTTCGTCTCATTATGGTCCATTCTAAGGGAGTTTATCTCCTGTTGGTCCAACCTAAGGGAGTTCGTCTCCTTTTCGTCCAATCCAAGGAGTTCGTCTCCTTTTGGTCCAAGCTATGTAAGTTTGTCTCTTGTTGATCCAATCTAAGGGCTTCGTCTCTTGTTGGTCCAATCTAAGGAGTTCGTCTCCTTTTGGTCCAATCTAAGGAAGTTCGTCTCATTTTGGTCAATTCTAGGGAGTTCTTCTCCGTTTGGTCTAATATAAGGGAGTTCCTCTCCTTTTGGTCCATTCTAACGAGTTCGTCTACTTTTCGTCCATTCTAAGTAAGTTCGTCTCTTGTTAATCCAATCCAAGCGAGTTCGACTCCTGTTGGACCAATCTAAGGAGTTCGTCTCCTTTTTGTCCAATTTGTGGGAGTTCAACTCCTTTTGGTCCTTTCTAAGGAGTTCGTCTCTTTTTGTTCCATTCTAAGTAAGTTCATGTCTTGTTGGTTTAATCTAAGGGACTTCCTCTCCAGTTGGTACAATCTAAGGAGTTCGACTCCTTTTTTTCCAATCTAAGTAAGTTCGTCTCTTGTTGATCCAATCTAAGGGAGTTAGTCTCCTGTTGGTCCAATCTAAGGAGTTCGTCTCCTTTTAGTCCAATCTAAGGAGTTCGTCTCCTTTTGGCCCAATCAAAGGGAGTTCGCCTCTTTTTGGTCCCTTCTACGGAGTTCGTCTCCTTTTGGATCATTCTAAGTAAGTTCATGTCTTGTTGGTCTAATCTAAGGTAGTTCGTCTCCCGTTGGTCCAATCTAAGGAGTTCGTCTCTTTTAGGTCCATTCTGAGGAATTCGTCTCCTTTTGGTCCATTCGAAGTAAGTTTGTCTCTTGTTGGTCCAATCTAAGGGTGTTCGTCTCCTGTTGGTCCAATCTAAGGCAGTTTATCTCTTGTTGGTCCAATCTAAGTAAGTTCATCTTTTTTTGATCGAATCTAATGGAGTTCGTCTCATGTTCGTCCAATCTAAGGAGTTCGTCTCCTTTTGGTCCATTCTGAGGAGTTCGTCTCCTTTTGGTCCATTCTAAACAAGTTCGTCTCATTTTGGTCTAATCCAAGGGAGTTCGTCTCGTGTTTGTCCAATCTAAGGAGTTCGTCTCCTTTTGGTCCAATCTAAGGGAGTTCGTCTCCTTTTGGTCCCTTCTAAGGAGTTCATCTCCTTTTGGTCCGATCTAAGGTACTTCGTCTCCTTTAGGTCCCTTCTAGGAGGTTCGTCTCCTTTTGGTCAATTCTAAGTAAGTTCCTTTGATGTTGGTCCAATCTAAGGGAGTTCGTCTCATGTTGGTCCAATCTAAGGGAGTTCGTCTCCTTTTGGTCCAATCTAAGGGGGTTCGTCTCCTGTTGGTCCAATCTAAGGGAGTTCGTCTCCTTTTGGTCCCTTCTAAGGAGTTCGTCTCCTTTTGCTCCAATCTAAGTGAGTTCGTCTTCTTTTGGTCCATCGGAAGGAGTTCGTCTCCTTTTGGTCCAACCTAAGGGAGTTCATCTCCTGTTGGTCCAACCCAAGGAGTTCGTCTCCTTTTTGTCCAATCTAGGGGAGTTCGTCTCCTTGTGGTCCCTTCTAAGGAGTTTGTCTCCTTTTTGTCAAATCTAAGGGAGTCCGTGTCCTTTTGGTCCCTTCTAAGGAGTTCGTCTCCTTTTGGTCCAATCCAAGGGAGTTCGTCTCCTTTTGATCCCTTCTAAGGAGTTCGTCTCCTTTTGGTCCATTCTAAGTACGTTCATCTCTTATTGGTCAAATCTAAGGGAGTTCGTCCCCTGTTAGTCCAATCTAAGGAGTTCATCACCTTTTGGTCCAATTTAGGGGAGTTCATCTGCTGTTGGTCCAATCCAAGGAGTTCGTCTCCCTTTGGTCCATTCTAAGTAGTTCGTCTCCTTTTGGTCTAGTGTAAGGAGTTCCTCTCCTTTTTGTCCAATCTAAGGGAGTTCGTCTCCTTTTGGTCCCTTCAAAGGAGTACGTCTCCTTTTTGGTCCAATATAAGTGAGTTTGTCTCCAATTGGTCTAATCTAAAGAGTTCGTCTCCGTTTGGTCCAATCTAAGTAAGTTCATGTCTTGTTGATACAATCTAAGGGAGTTCATATCCTGTTGGTCCAATCTAAGGAGTTCATCTCCTTTTGGTCCAATCTAAGGAGTTCGTCTCCTTTTGGTCCATTCCGAGGAGTTCGTCTCCTTTTGATCCATTCTAAGTAAGTTCGTCTCCTATTGATCCAATCTAAGGAGTTCGTCGCCTTTTGGTCAAATCTAAGGGAGGTAGTCTCATGTTGTTCCAATTTAAGGAGTTCGTCTCCTTTTGGTCCATTCTAAGTAAGTTCGTCTCCTGTTGGTCCAATCTAAAGAGTTCGTCTCCTGTTGGTCCAATCTAAGGAGTTCGTCTCCTTTTGGTCCAATCTAAGGTAGTTCGTCTCCTTTTGGTCCCTTCTGGGAGGTTCTTCTCCTTTTGGTCCATTGTAAGTAAGTTCCTTTGTTGTTGGTCCAATCTAAGGGAGTTCGTCTCCTGTTGTCCATCGAAGGGATTTTTGTCTCCTGTTGGTCCAATCTAAGGAGTTCGTCTCCTTTTGGTCCAATCTAAGAGAGTTCGTCTCCTTTTGGTCCCTTCTAAGGAGTTCGTCTCCTTTTGGTCCAATCTAAGGGAGTTCGTCTTCTTTTGGTCCATTCTCAGGAGTTCCTCTCCTTTTGGTCCAATCTAGGGGAGTTCGTCTCCTGTTGGTCCAATCTAAGGAGTTCGTCTCCTTTTTATCCAATCTACGGGAGTTCGTCCCTTTTTTGTCCAATCTAAGTAAGTTAGTCTCCCGTTGGGCCGATCTAAGGACTTCGTCCCCTTTTGATCCAATTTTAGAAAGTTCGTCTCCTTTTGGTCCAATCTATGGGAGTTTGTCTCCTTTTAGTCCAATCCAAGGAGTTCGTCTCCTTTTGGTCCAATCTAAGGGAGTTTGTCTCCTTTTGGTCCCTTCTAAGGAGTTCGTCTCCTTTTGGTCCAGTCTAATAAGTTCACGTCTTGTTGGTCCAATCTAAGTGAGTTCGTCTCCTGTTGGTCCAATCTAAGGAGTTCGTCTCCTTTTGGTCCAATCTAAGGGAGTTCGTCTCCTTTTGGTCCCTTCTAAGGAGTTCGTCTCCATTTGGTCCATTCTAATAAGTTCTTATCTTGTTGGTCCAATCTAAGTGAGTTCGTCTCCTGTTGGTTCAATCTAAGGAGTTCGTCTCCTTTTGGTCCAATCTAAGTAATTTCGTCTCTTGTTGATCCAATCTAAGGGAGTTCATCTCATGTTGGTCCAATCTAAGGAGTTCGTCCCCTTTTGGTCCAATCTAAAGGAGTTCTTCTCCGTTTGGTCCAACCTAAAGGAGTTCGTCTCCTGTTGGTCCAATCTAAGGAGTTCGTCTCCTTTTCTCCCAATCTAAGGGAGTTCGTATCCTGTTGGTCCAACGTAAGGAGTTCGTTTCCTTTTGGTCCATTCTAAGTGAGTTCGTCTCCTTTTGGTCCAATCTTAGTAAGTTCGTCTCTTGTTGATCCAATCTAAGGGAGTTCATCTCCTGTTGCTCCAATCTAAGGAGTTCATCTCCTTTTGGTCTAATCGAAGTAAGTTCGTCTCTTGTCGATCCAATTTAAGGGATTTCATCTCCTGTTGGTCCAATCTAAGGAGTTCGTCTCCTTTTGTTCCATTCTGAGGAGTTCGTCTCCTTTTCGTCCATTCTAAGTAAGTTTGTCTCCTCTTATTCCAATCTAAGGAGTTCATCTCCTTTTGGTCAAATCTAGAGTAGTTCGTCTCCTTTTGGTCCAACCTAAGGGAGTTCGTCTCCTGTTGGTCCAATCTAAGTGGTTCGTCTCCTTTTGTCCCAATCTAAGGGAGTACTTCTCCTGTTGGTCCAATCGAAGTAAGTTCGTCTCTTGTCGATCCAATTTAAGGGATTTCATCTCCTGTTGGTCCATTCTAAGGGAGTTCGTCTCCTTTTGGTCCAATCTAAGTAAGTTTTTTTTTGGTAGGTAGTCCAATATAAGTAAGTTCGTCTCTTGTTGATCCAATCTAAGGGAGTTCATCTCCTATTGACCAATCTACGGAGTTCGTCTCCTTTTGGTCTAATCTAAAGTAGTTCGTCTCGTTTTGGTCCAACCTAAGGGAGTTCGTCTCCTGTTGGTCCAATCTAAGGAGTTCGTCTCCTTTTGTCCCAATCTAAGGGAGTTCTTCTCCTGTTGGTCCAATGTAAGGAGTTCGTCTCCTTTTGGTCCATTCTAAGGGAGTACATCTCTTTTTGTCCAATCTAAGTAAGTTCGTCTCTTGTTGATCCAATCTAAGGGAGTTCATCTCCTGTTGGTCCAATCTAAGGAGTTCATCTCCTTTTGGTCCATTCAGAGTAGTTCGTCTCCTTTTGGTCCATTCTAAGTAAGTTCGTCTCTTGATCCAATCTAAGGGAGTTTTCGTCCTCATTTTGTTCCCATTCTAAGGATTTTTCTTCTTTTGGTCCAATCTCATGGTGTTATCGTGCCTCCTATGGGTCCAACCTAAGGTTCGTCTCCCGTGTCAATCTAAGGAGTTTTTCCTCTCCTTTTGGTCCAGCGAAGCTAAGGTTTCGGTCTCCTTGTCGACTCCATCTTTAGGATTTCAGCTCCTGTTGGTCCATCTAAAGAGTTAGTCTCCTTTTGGGGTCTTCTAAGGAGTTGGTCTCCTTTTTGTTCATTTTTGAGGCGTTCTTCTCCGTTTTGGTCCCTTCTAATTAAATTCGTCTCCTCTTATCCACTCTAAGGGTTTCATCCTCCTTTTGGTCAAATCTAAGAGTATGTCGTCTCTTTATGGTCCAACCTAAGGGAGTCCGTCCCCTGGTTGTCCAATCTAAGGATGTCGTCCCTTTTGTCCCACTTAAGGGAGTTCTTCTCCTGTTGGTCCAATGTAAGGAGATCGTCTCCTTTTGGTCCATTCTAAGGGAGTTCGTCTCCTTTTGGTCCAATCTAAGTAATTCCGTCTCTTGTTGATCCAATCTAAGAGAGTTCATCTCCTGTTGGTCCAATCTAAGGAGTTCGTCCCCTTTTGGTCCAATCTAAAGGAGTTCTTGTCCTTTTGGTAAAACCTAAGGGAGTTCGTCTCCTATTGGTCCAATCTAAGGAGTTCGTCTCCTTTTGTCCCAATCTAAGGGAGTTTATCTCCTGTTGGTCCAATCTAAGGCGTTCATCTCCTTTTGGTCCAATCTTAGTATGTTCATCTCTTGTTGATCCAATCTGAGGGAGTTCATCTCCTGTTGGTCCAATCTAAGGAATTCGTCTGCTTTTGGTCCAATCTAAAGTAGTTCGTCTCCATTTGGTCCAACCTAAGGGAGTTCGTCTCCTGTTGGTCCAATCTAATGGGTTCGTCTCCTTTTGTCCCAATCTAAGGGAGTACTTCTCCGGTTGGTCCAACGTAAGGAGTTCGTCTCCTTTTGTCCCAATCTAAGGGAGTACTTCTCCTGTTGGTCCAATCGAAGTAAGTTCGTCTCTTGTCGATCCAATTTAAGGGATTTCATCTCCTGTTGGTCCATTCTAAGGGAGTTCGTCTCCTTTTGGTCCAATCTAAGTAAGTTTTTTTTTTGGTAGGTAGTCCAATATAAGTAAGTTCGTCTCTTGTTGATCCAATCTAGGGGAGTTCATCTCCTGTTGGTCCAATCTACGGAGTTCGTCTCCTTTTCGTCCAATCTAAGTAAGTTTTTTTTTTTTTGGTGAAGAACAATCTAAGTAAGTTTGTCTCTTGTTGATCCAATCTAAGGGAGTTCATCCCCTGTTGGTCCAATCTAAGGAGTTCGTCCCCTTTTGGTCCAATCTAAAGGAGTTCGTCTCCTTTTGGTCCAACCTAAGGGAGTTCATCTCCAGTTGATCCAATCTAAGGAGTTCGCCTCCTTTTGTCCCAATCTAAGGGAGTTCGTCTCCTGTTGGTCCAATGTATGGAGTTCGTCTCCTTTTGGACCATCCTAAGGGAGTTCATCTCCTTTTGGTCCAATCTAAGTAAGTTCGTCTCTTATTGATCCAATATAAGGGAGTTCATCTCCTGTTGGTCCAATCTGAAGAGTTCATCTCCTTTTGGTCCATTTAGAGGAGTTCGTCTCCTTTTGGTCCATTCTAAGTAAGTTCATCTCTTGTTGGTTCAATCTAAGGGAGTTCGTCTCATTTTGGTCCATTCTAAGGAGTTTGTCTTCTTTTGGTCCAATATAAAGGTGTTCGTCTCCTTATGGTCCAACCTAAGGGAGTTCGTCTCCTTTTGGTCCAATCTATGGGAGTTCATCTTCTGTTGGTCCAATCTAAGGAGTTCGTCTCCTTTTGGTCCATTCTAAGTGATTTCGTGTCCTTTTGGTCCCTTCTATGGAGTTCGTCTCCTTTTGGTCCATACTAAGTAAGTTCATTTCTTGTTGGTCCAATCTAAGTGAGTTCGTCTCCTGTTAATCTAATCCAAGGAGTTCGTCTCCTTTTTGTCCAATCTAAGGCAGTTCGTCTCCTTTTTGTCCAATCTAAGGGAGTTCATCTCCTGTTTGTCCAATCCAAGGAGTTCGTCTCCTTTTGGTCTCTTCTAAGGAGTTCGTCTGCTTTTGGTCCAACCAAAGGAGTTTGACTCCTTTTGGTCCAACCTAAGGGAGTTCGTCTCCTTTTGGTCCATCCAAAGGAGTTCGTCTCCTTTTGGTCCAATCTAAGGGAGTTCGTCTCCTTTTGGTCCCTTCTAAGGAGTTTGTCTCCTTTTTGTCAAATCTAAGGGAGTTCTTGTCCTTTTGGTCCCTTCTAAGGAGTTCGTCTCCTTTTGGTCCAATGTAAGGGAGTTCGTCTCCTTTTGGTTCATTCTAAGCAGTTCGTCTCCTTTTGGTCTCTTCTAAGGAGTTCTTCTCCTTTTGGTCCATTCTAAGTAAGTTCATCTCTTGTTGGTCAAATCTAAGGGAGTTCGTCCCCTGTTAGTCCAATCTAAGGAGTTCGTCACCTTTGGGTCCAATCTAAGGGAGTTCGTCTCCTGTTGATCCAATCTAAGGAGTTCGTCTCCCTTTGGTCCATTCTAAATAGTTCTTCTCCATTTGGTCCAATCTAAGGAGTTCATCTCCTTTTTATCCAATCTAAGCGAGTTCGTCTCCTTTTGGTCCCTTCAAAGGAGTTCGTCTCCTTTTGGTCCATTCTAAGTGAGTTCATGTCTTGCTGGTCCAATCTAAGTGAGTTCGTGTCCTATTAGTCTAATCTATGGAGTTCGTCTCCTTTTGGTCAAATCTAAGTAAGTTCGTCTCTTGTTGATACAATCTAAGGGAGTTCATTTCCTGTTGGTCCAATCTGAGGAGTTCGTCTCCTTTGGCTCCATTCTAAGAATTTCGTCTCCTATTGATCCATTCTAAGCAAGTTCGTCTCCTGTTGGTCCAATCTAAGGAGTTCGTCGCCTTTTGGTCAAATCTAAGGGAGTACGTCTCCTGTTGCTCCAATCTAAGGACTTCGTCTCCTTTTGGTCCAATCTAAGTAGTTTGTCTCCTTTTGGTCCAATCTATCGGAGTTCGTCTCCTGTTGGTGCAATCTAAAGAGTTCGTCTCCTTTTGGTCCAATCTAAGAGAGTTCGTCTCCTTTTGGTCCCTTCTAAGGAGTTCGTCTCCTTTTGGTCCAGTCTATGCGAGTTCGTCTCCTGTTGGTCCAATCTAAGGAGATCGTCTCCTTTTCGTCCATTCTAAGAGAGTTCGTCTCCTTTTGGTCCAATCTAAGGTAGTTCGTCTCCTTTTGGTCCCTTCTAAGGAGTTCGTCTCCATTTGGTCCTTTCTAAGTAAGTTCATTTCTTGTTGGTCCAATCCAAGGGAGTTCGTGTCATGTTGGTCCAATCTAAGGAGATCGTCTCCTTTTCGTCCATTCTAAGAGAGTTCGTCTCCTTTTGGTCCAATCTAAGGTAGTTCGTCTCCTTTTGGTCCCTTCTAAGGAGTTCGTCTCCTTTTGGTCCTTTCTAAGTAAGTTCATTTCTTGTTGGTCCAATCCAAGGGAGTTCGTGTCATGTTGGTCCAATCTAAGGAGTTCGTCTCCTTTTGGTACCATCTAAGAAGTTCGTCTCCTTTTTGTCCAATCTAAAGAAGTTCGTCTCCTTTTGGTCCATTCTAAGGAGTTCCTCTCATTTTGGTCCAATCTAAGGGAGTTCGTCTTCTATTGGTCCAATCTAAGGAGTTCGTCTCGTTTTTGTCCAATCTAAGGGAGTTCATCTCCTTTGGGTCCCTTCTAGGGAGTTTGTCTCATTTTCGTCCATTCTAAGTAAGTTCATGTCTTGTTGGTCCAGTCTAAGTGAGTTCGTCTCCTGTTGGTTCAATCTAAGGAGTTCGTCTCATTTTGGTCCAATCTAAGAGAGTTCGTCTCCTTTTGGTACCTTCTAAGGAGTTCGTCTCTTTTTTGTCCAATCTCAGTGAGTTCGTGTCCTTTTGGACCCTTTTAAGGAGTTCGTCTCCTTTTGGTCCCTTCTAAGGAGTTCGTCTCCTTTTGGTCCATTCTAAGGAGTTCGTCTCCTTTTGGTCTCTTCTAAGGAGTTCGTCTCCTTTTGGTCCATTCTAATTAAGTTCATCTCTTGTTGGTCAAATCTATGGCAGTTTGTCCCCTGTTATTCCAATCTAAGGAGTTCCTCTCCCTTTGGTCCAATCTAAGGGAGTTCGTCTCCTTTTGGTCCCTTCTAGGGAGTTCGTCTCCTTTTCGTCCATTCTAAGTAAGTTCATGTCTTGTTGGTTCAATATAAGTGAGTTCGTCTCCTGTTGGTCGAATCTAAGGAGTTCGTCTTCTTTTGGTCCAATCTAAGTAAGTTCGTCTCTTGTTGATCCAATTTAAGGGATTTCCTCTCCTGTTGGTCCAATCTAAGGAGTTCGTCTCCTTTTGGTCCATTCTGAGGAGTTCGTCTCCTTTTGATCCATACTAATTAAGTTCGTTTCCTGTTCTTCCAATCTGAGGAGTTTGTCTCATTTTGGTCCAATCTAAGGGAGTTCGTCTCCTGTTGGTCCAATCCAAGGAGTTCGTCTCATGTTGGTCGAATCTAAGGAGTTCGTCTCCTTTTGATCCAATCTAAGGGAGTTCGTCTCCTTTTGGTCTCTTCTAAGGAGTTCGTCTCCTGTTGGTGCAATCTAAGGGAGTTCGTCTCCTTTTGGTCCATTCTAAGGAGTTGGTCTCCTTTTGGTCTCTTCTAAGTAGTTCGTCTCCTTTTGGTCTCTTCTAAAGAGTTCGTCTCCTTTTGGTCCATTCTATGTAAGTTCATCTCTTGGTTGTCAAATCTAAGGGAGTTCATCCCCTGTTAGTCCAATCTAAGGAGTTCGTCTCCTTTTGGTCCCTTGTAAGGAGTTCATCTCGTTTTGGTCCATTCTAAGTAAGTTCATGTCTTGTTGGTCCAATCTAAGTGAGTTCGTCTCCTATTGGTCTAATCTAAGGAGTTCATCTCCTTTTGGTCCAATCTACGAAAGTTCGTCTCTTGTTGATACAATCTAGGGGAGTTCATATCCTGTTGGTTCAATCTAAGGAGTTCGTCTCCTTTTGGTCCAATCTAAGGAGTTCGTCGCCTTTTGGTCCAATCTAAGGGAGTTCGTCTCCTGTTGGTCTAATCTAAGGAGTTCGTCTCCTTTTGGTCCATTCTAAGTAAGTTCGTCTCCTGCTGGTCCAATCTAGGGAGGTCGTCTCCTTTTGGTCCAATCAAAGGAGTTCGCCTCCTTTTGGTCCAATCTATGGGAGTTCGTCTCCTGTTGGTCCAATCTAAGGAGTTCGTCTGCTTTTGGTCCAATCTAAGAGAGTCCGTCTCCTTTTGGTCCCTTGTAAGTTGTTCGTCTCCTTTTGGTCCAATCTATGGGAGTTCGATCCCTGTTGGTCCAATCTAAGGAGTTCGTCAACTTATGATCCAATCTAAGAGTGTTCGTCTCCTTTTGGTCCCTTTTAAGGAGTTCGTCTCCTTTTGGTCCAATCTAAGGGAGTTCGTCTTGTTTTGGTCCAATCCAAGGAGGTCGTCTACTGTTGGTCCTATCTAAGGGAGTTCGTCTCCTGTTGGTCCAATCTAAGTAGTTCGTCTCCTCTCAGTCCAATCTAAGGGAGTTCGTCTCCTTTTGGTCCCTTCTAAGGAGTTCGTCTACTTTTTGCCAATCTAAGGGAGTTTGTGTCCTTTTGGTCCCTTCTAAGGAGTTCATCTCCTTTTGGTCCATTCTAAGGAGTTTGTCTCCTTTTGGTCTCTTCTAAGGAGTTCGTCTCCTTTTGGTCCATTAAAAGTAAGTTCATCTCTTGTTGGTCAAATCTAAGGGAGTTCGTTCCCTGTTAGTCCAATCTAAGGAGTTCCTCTCCTTTTGGTCCAATCTAAGGGTGTTCGTCTCCTGTTGATCCAATCTAAGGAGTTCGTCTCCCTTTGGTCCATTCTAAGTAGTTCGCCTCCTTTTGGTCCAGTCTAAGGAGTTCGTCTTCTTTTTGTCCAATCTAAGGGAGTTCGTTTCCTGTTGGTCCAATCTAAGGAGTTCGTCTCCTTTTGGTCCAATCAAAGGAGTTGGACTCCTTTTGGTCCAACCTAAGGGAGGTCGTCTCCTGTTGGTCCAACCGAAGGAGTGCGTCTCCTTTTTGTCCAATCTAAAGGAGTTCGTCTCCTTTTGGTCCAATCTAAGTAAGTTCGTCCCTTATTGGTCCAATCTAAAGGATTTCGTCTTTTGTTGGTCGAATCTAAGGAGTTCGTGTCCTTTTTGTCCAATCTAAGGGAGTTCGTCTCCTTTTAGTCCCTTCTAAGGAGTTCGTCTCATTTTGGTCCATTCTAAGTAAGTTCATGTCTTGTTGGCCCACTCTAAGGGAGTTCGTCTGCTGTTGGTCCAATCTAAGGAGTTCGTCTCCTTTTTGTCCAATCTAAAGAAGTTCCTCTCCTTTTGGTCCATTCTAAGGAGTTCGTCTCATTTTGGTCCAATCTAAGGGAGTTCGTCTTCTGTTGGTCCTATCTAAGAAGTTCGTGTCCTTTTTGTCCATTCTAAGTAAGTTCATGTCTTGTTGGTCCAATCTAAGTGAGTTCGTCTCCTGTTGGTCGAATCAAAGGAGTTCGTCTCCTTTTGGTCCAGTCTATGCGAGTTCGTCTCCTGTTGGTCCAATCTAAGGATATCGTCTCCTTTTGGTCCATTCTAAGAGAGTTTCGTCTCCTTTTGGTCTAATCTAAGGA
>JAGKPW010003121.1:0-34279 GCA_019926035.1 Melaleuca alternifolia
GGAGACGAACTCGGTTAAATTGGACCAAATGGAGACGAACTCGGTTACATTGGACCAAAAGGAGACGAACTCCTTAGATTGGAACGAGAGCAGACGAACTTCCCTAGATTGGACCAAGAGGACACGAACTCGGTTATATTGGACCAAAAGGAGTAGAACTCCTCAAATTGGATAAAGAGGAGACGAACTTCCTATGTTTGGGCCAAAAGGAGACGAACTCCTTAGATTGGACCAAGTGGAGACGAAGTCCCTCAGATTGGACCAAGAGGAGAGGAACTCTGTTAGATTGTACCAAAAGGAGACGAACTCCTTAGATTGGACCAAGAGGAGATGAACTCCTTAGACTGGACCAAGAGGAGACGAAGTCTCTCAGATTGGACCAAGAAGAGACGAACTCGGTTAGATTGGACCAAAAGGAGACGAACACCTTAGATTGGAACGAGAGGAGACGAACTTCCCTAGATTGGACCAAGAGGACACGAATTCGGTTAGATTGGACCAAAAGGAGACGAACTCCTTAGATTGGAACGAGAGGAGACGAACTTCCCTAGATTGGACCAAGAGGAGACGAACTCTGTTATATTGGACTAAAAGGAAACGAACTCCTTAGATTGGACCAAGAGGAGACGAACTTCCTAAGATTCGCCCAAGAGGAGACGAAGTTCCTTAGAATGGACCAAAATGAGACGAACTCTCCTAGATTGGACCAAGAGGGGACGAACTCGGTTAGATAGGACCAAAACGAGACGAACTACTTAGATTGGACCAAGAGGACACGAACTCGGTTAGATTGGACCAAAAGGAGCCGAACTACTTATATTGGACCAAGAGGAGACGAACTTCCCTAGATTGGACCAAGAGGACACGAACTGGGTTATATTGGACCAAAAGGAGTAGAACTCCTCAGATTGGATAAAGAGGAGACGAACTTCCTATGTTTGGGCCAAAATGTGACGAACTCCTTAGATTGGACCAAGTGGAGACGAAGTCCCTCAGATTGGACCAAGAGGAGAGGAACTCTGTTAGATTGTACCAAAAGGAGACGAACTCCTTAGATTGGACCAAGAGGAGATGAACTCCTTAGACTGGACCAAGAGGAGACAAACTCTGTTATATTGGTCAAAAAGGAAACGAACTCCTTAGATTGGACCAAGAGGAGACGAACTTCCTAGGATTGGACCAAAAGGAGATGAACTCCTTAGATTGGACCAAGAGGAGATGAAGTCTCTCAGATTGGACCAAGAAGAGACGAACTCGGTTAGATTGGACCAAAAGGAGACGAACACCTTAGATTGGAACGAGAGGAGACGAACTTCCCTAGATTGGACCAAGAGGACACGAATTCGGTTAGATTGGACCAAAAGGAGACGAACTCCTTAGATTGGAACGAGAGGAGACGAACTTCCCTTGATTGGACCAAGAGGAGACGAACTCTGTTATATTGGACTAAAAGGAAACGAACTCCTTAGATTGGACCAAGAGGAGACGAACTTCCTAAGATTCGCCCAAGAGGAGACGAAGTTCCTTAGAATGGACCAAGAGGGGACGAACTCGGTTAGATAGGACCAAAACAAGACGAACTACTTAGATTGGACCAAGAGGACACGAACTCGGTTAGATTGGACCAAAAGGAGCCGAACTACTTATATTGGACCAAGAGGAGACGAACTTCCTAGGATTGGACCAAAAGGAGACGAACTACTTAGATTGGACCAAGAGGAGACGTACTCGGTTAGATTGGACCAAAAGAAGACGAACTCCTTATATTGGAACGAGGGGAGACGAACTTCCCTAGATTGGACCAAGAGGACAAGAACTCGGTTAGATTGGACCAAAAGGAGACGAACTCCTCAGATTGGATAAAGAGGAGACGAACTTCCTATGTTTGGCCCAAAAGGAGACGAACTCCTTAGATTGGACCAAGTGGAGACGACGTCCCTCAGATTGGACCAAGAGGAGAGGAAGTCAGTTAGATTGGACCAAAAGGACACGAACTCCTTAGATTGGACCAAGAGGAGACGAACTTCCCTAGATTGGACCATGAGGACACGAACTTGGTTAGATTGGACCAAAAGGAGACAAACTCCTTAAATTGGACCAAGAGGAGAAGAACTTCTTAAGATTGGACCAAAAGGAGACAAACTCCTTAGATTGGATAAAGAGGAGACGAACTCCTTAAATTGGAAAGAGAGGAAACGAACTTCCCTAGATTGGACCAAGAAGACTCGAACTCGGTTAGATTGGACCAAAAGGAGACGAAGTCCTTAGATTGGATAAAGAGGAGACGAACTACCTATATTAGACCCATAGGAGACAAACTCTCTTAGATTGGACCAAGTGGAGACGAACTCCTTAGATTGGAACGATAGGAGACGAACTTGCTTATATTGGACCGATAGGAAACGAACTCTCTTAGATTAGACCAAGGGGTGACGGACTCTCCTAGATTAGACCAAGAGGAGAGGAACTCGTTTAGAATGGACAAAAAGGGGACGAACTCCTTAGATTGGACCAAGAGGAGACGAACTTCCTAAGATTGGACCAAAAGGAGACGATCTCCTTAGATTGGATAAAGGGGGGACGAACTTCCCATATTTCGACCAAAAGGAGACGAACTCCTTATATTGGATAAAGAGGAGAAAAACTCCTTTTATTAGAACCAGAGGAGACAACCTCTCTTAGATTGGACCAAGTGGAGACGAACTTCCTAAGATTCGACCAAGAGGAGACGAACTTCCTTAGATTGGACCAAAATGAGACGAACTCTCCTAGATTGGACCAAGAGGAGACGAACTTGGTTAGATAAGATCAAAATGAGACGAACTACTTAGATTAGACCAAGAGATTGGACCACAAGGAGCCGAACTACTTATATTGGACCAAGAGGAGACGAACTTCCTAGGATTGGTCCAAAAGGAGACGAACTCCTTAGATTGGATAAAGAGGAGACGAACTCCTTATATTAGAACCAGAGGAGACGAACTCTCTGGGATTGGACCAAGAGGAGACGAACTCTGTTATATTGGACCAAAAGGAAACGAACTCCTTAGATTGGACCAAGAGGAGATGAACTTCCTAAGATTCGACCAAGAGGAGACGAACTTCCTTAGATTGGACCACAATGAGACGAACTCTCCTAGATTGGACCAAGATGAGACGAACTCGGTTAGATAGGACCAAAACGAGACGAACTACTTAGATTGGACCAAGAGGACACGAACTCGGTTAGATTGGACCACAAGGAGCCGAACTCCTTAGATTGGATAAAGAGGAGACGAACTCCTTATATTAGAACCAGAGGAGACGAACTCTCTGTGATTGGACCAAGAGGAGACGAACTCTGTTATATTGGACCAAAAGTAAACGAACTCCTTAGATTGGACCAAGAGGAGATGAACTTTTTAAGATTCGCCCAAGAGGAGACGAGCTCAGTTAGATTGGACCAAAATGAGAAGAACTCTCCTAGATTGGACCAAGAGGTGACGAAATCGGTTAGATAGGATCAAAAGGTGATGAACTCTCCTAGATTAGACCAAGAGGAGAGAAATTCGTTTCGAATGGACCAAAAGGGGATGAACTCCTTAAATTGGACCAAGAGGAGACTAACTTCCTAAGATTGGACCAAAAGGAGACGATCTCCTTAGAATGGATAAAGGTGGGACGAACTTCCTATATTTCGACCAAAAGGAGACGAACACTCCTAGATTAGACCAAAAGGAGAGGAACTAGTTTAGAATGGACCAAAAGGAGACGATCTCCTCAGATTGGACAAAGGGGGGACGAACTCTGTTATATTTGACCAAAAGGAAACGAACTCCTTAGATTGGACCAAGAGTAAACGAACTTCCTAAGATTCGACCAAGAGGAGACGAACTTCCATAGATTGGACCAAAACGAGACGAACACTCCTAGATTGGACTAAGAGTCGACGAACTCGGTTAGATAGGACCAAAACGAGACGAACTACTTAGATTGGACCAAGAGGAGAAGAAATTCCTAAGATTCGCCCAAGAGGAGACGAGCTCGGTTAGATTGGACCAAAATGAGACGAACTCTCCTAGATTTGGCCAAGAGGGGACGAACTAGGTTAGATAGGACCAAAAGGTGACGAACTCTGCTAGATTAGACCAAGGGGAGAGGAACTCGTTTAGAATGGACCAAAAGGGGATGACCTCCTTAGATAGGACCAAGAGGAGACTAACTTCCTAAGATTGGACCAAACGGAGACGATCTCCTTAGATTGGAAAAAGGGGGGACGAACTTCCTATATTTCGACCAAAAGGAGACGAACTCTCCTAGATTAGACAAAGATGTGAGGAACTCGTTTAGAATGGACCAAAAGGAGCCGATCTCCTTAGATTGGATAAAGGGGGGACGAACTTCCTATATTTCGACCAAAAGGAGACGAACTCCTTAGATTGGATCAAGAGGAGAAAAACTCCTTATATTAGAACCAAAGGAGACAACCTCTCTTAGATTGGACCAAGTGGAGACGAACTTCCTAAGATTCGACCAAGAGGAGACGAACTTCCTTAGATTGGACCAAAATGAGATGAACTCTCCTAGATTGGACCAAGAGGAGACGAACTCGGTTAGATAGGGCCAAAACGAGACGAACTACTTAGATAGGACCAAGAGGACACGAACTGGGTTAGATTGGACCAAAAGGAGCCGAACTACTTATATTGGACCAAGAGGAGACGAACTCCTTAGATTGGATAAAGAGGAGACGAAGTCCTTATATTAGAACCAGAGGAGACGAACTCTCTGAGATTGAACCAAGGGGAGACGAACTCTGTTATATTGGACCAAAAGGAAACGAACTCCTTAGATTGGACCAAGAGGAGACGAACTTCCTAAGATTCTCCGAAGAGGAGACGAACTTCCTTAGATTGGACCAAAATGAGATGAACTCTCCTAGATTGGACCAAGAGGGGACGAACTCGGTTAGATAGGACCAAAACGAGACGAACTACTTAGATTAGACCAAGAGGACGCGAACTCCTCAGATTGGACCAAGAGGAGACGAAGTTCCTCAGATTGGACCATGAGGAGAGGAACTCGGTTAGATTGGACCAAAAGGAGACGAAGTCCTTAGATTGGACAAAGAGGAGATGAACTTCCCTACATTGGACCAAGAGGACACGAACTTAGTTAGATTGGACCAAAAGGAGACGAACTCCTTAAATTGGACCAAGAGGAGACGAACTTCTTAAGATTGGACCAAAAGGAGACGAACTCCTTAAATTGGATAAAGAGGAGACGAACTCGTTAGATTGGTCCGAGAGGACATGAACTTCCCTAGATTGGACCAAAAGGAGATGAGTTCCTTACATTGGATAAAGAGGAAGCGAACTCCTTAGATTGGACAAAGAGGAGATGAACCTCCTTAGATTGGACCAAAAGGAGACGAACTCCTCTAGATTGGACCAAAATGAGACTAACTACTTAGATTGGACCAAGAGGACACGAACTCGATTAGATTGGACCAAAAGGAGCCGAACTACTTATATTGGAACAAGAGGAGACGAACTTCCTAAGATTGAACCAAAAGGAGACGAACTCCTTAGATTGGACCAAGAGGAGACGAAGTCCCTTAGATTGGACCAAGAGGAGACGAACTTCCTTAGATTGGACCAAAACGAGGCGAACTCTCCTAGATTGGACCAAGAGGAGACAAACTCGGCTAGATAGGACCAAAACGAGACGAACTACTTAGATTGGACCAATAGGACACGAACTCAGTTAGATTGGACCAAAAGGAGCCGAACTACTTATATTGGACCAAGAAGAGACGAACTTCCTAGGATTGGACCAAAAGGAGATGAACTCCTTAGAATGGACCAAGAGGACACAAAGTCCCTCAGATTGGACCAAGAGGAGACGAACTCGGTTACATTGGACCAAAAGCAGACGAACTCCTTAGATTGGAACGAGAGGAGACGAACTTCCCTAGATTGGACCAAGAGGACACGAACTCGGTTATATTGGACCAAAAGGAGTAGAACTCCTCAGATAGGATAAAGAGGAGACGAACTTCCTATGTTTGGGCCAAAAGGAGATGAACTCCTTAGATTGGACCAAGTTGAGACGAAGTCCCTCAGATTGGACCAAGAGGAGAGGAACTCGGTTAGATTGGAGCAAAAGGAGACGAACTCCTTAGATTGGACCAAGAGGAGATGAACTCCTTAGACTGGACCAAGAGGAGACGAACTCTGTTATATTGGACAAAAAGGAAACGAACTCCTTTGATTGGGGCAAGAGGAGACAAACTTCCTAGGATTGGACCAAAAGGAGACGAACTCCTTAGATTGGACCAAGAGGAGACGAAGTCCCTCAGATTGGACCAAGAGGAGGCGAACTCGGTTAGATAGGACCAAAACGAGACGAACTACTTAGATTGGACCAAGAGGACACGAACTCGGTTAGATTGGACCAAAAGGAGCCGAACTACTTATATTGAACCAAGAGGAGATGAACTTCCAAAGATTAGCCCAAGAAGAGACGAAGTTCCTTAGAATGGACCAAAATGAGACGAACTCTCCTAGATTGGACCAAGAGGGGACGAACTCGGTTAGATAGGACCAAAAGGAGACGAACTACTTAGATTAGACCAAGAGGACACGAACTCGGTTAGATTGGACCAAAAGGAGACGAACTCCTTAGATTGGAACGAGAGGAGACGAACTTCCCTAGATTGAACCTAGAGGACACGAACTCGGTTATATTGGACCAAAAGGAGACGAACTCCTCAGATTGGATAAAGAGGAGACGAACTTTCTATGTTTGGGCCAAAAGGAGATGAACTCCTTAGATTGGACCAAGTGGAGACGAAGTCCCTCAGATTAGACCAAGAGGAGAGGAACTCGGTTAGTTTGGACCAAAAGGAGACGAACTCCTTAGATTGGTCCAAGAGGAGATGAACTCCATAGACTGGACCAAGAGGAGACGAACTCTGTTATATTGGTAAAAAAGGAAACGAACTCCTTAGATTGGACCAAGAGGAGACGAAGTTCCAAGGATTCGACCAAGAGGAGACGAACTTCCATAGATTGGACCAAAATGAGACGAACTCTCCTAGCTTGGACCAAAAGGTGACGAACTCGGTTACATAGGACCAAAACGAGACGAACTACTTAGATTGGACCATGAGGACACGAACTCGGTTAGATTGGACCAAAAGGAGACGAACTCCTCAGATTGGATAAAGAGGAGACGAACTTCCTATGTTTGGGCCAAAAGGAGATGAACTCCTTAGATTGGACCAAGTGGAGACTAAGTCCCTCAGATTGGACCAAGAGGAGAGGAACTCGGTTAGATTGGACCAAAAGGAGACGAACTCCTTAGATTGAACCAAGAGGAGATGAACTCCTTAGATTGGATCAAGAGGAGACGAACTCTGTTATATTGGTCAAAAGGGAAACGAACTCCTTAGATTGGACCAAGACGAGACGAAGTTCCAAGGATTCGACCAAGAGGAGACGAACTACCTTAGATTGGACCAAAACTAGGCGAACTCTCCTAGATTGGACCAAGAGGAGACAAACTCGGTTAGATAGGATCAAAACGAGACGAATTACTTAGATTGGACCAAGAGGACAGGAACTCGGTTAGATTGGACCAAGAGGAGCCGAACTATTTATATTGGACCAAGGGGAGACGAACTTCCTAGGATTGGACCAAAAGGAGATGAACTCCTTAGATTGGACCAAGAGGAGACGAAGTCCCTCATATTGGACCAAGAGCAGACGAACTCGGTTACATTGGACCAAAAGGAGACGAACTCCTTAGATTGGAACGAGAGGAGACGAACTTCCCTAGATTGGACCAAGAGGACACGAACTCGGTTATATTGGACCAAAAGGAGATGAACTCCTCAGATTGGATAAAGAGGAGACGAACTTCCTATGTTTGGGCCAAAAGGAGATGAACTCCTTAGATTGGACCAAGTGGAGATGAAGTCCTTCAGATTGGAGCAAAAGGAGACGAACTCCTTAGATTGGACCAAGAGGAGATGAACTCCTTAGACTGGACCAAGAGGAGATGAACTCTGTTATATTGGACAAAAAGGAAACGAACTCCTTAGATTGGACCAATAGGAGACGAACTTCCTAGGATTGGACCAAAAGGCGACGAACTCCTTAGATTCGACCAAGAGGAGACGAAGTCCCTCAGATTTGACCAAGAGGAGACGAACCCGGTTAGATTGGACCAAAAGGAGACAAACACCTTAGATTGGAACGAGAGGAGACGAACTTCCCTAGATTGGACCAAGAGGACACGAACTCGGTTAGATTGGACCAAAAGGAGACGAACTCCTTAGATTGGACCAAGAGGAGACTAACTTCCTAAGATTGGACCAAAAGGAGACGATCTCCTTAGAATGGATAAAGGGGGGACGAACTTCCTATATTTCGACCAAAAGGTGACGAACACTCCTAGATTAGACCAAGAGGAGAGGAACTAGTTTAGAATGGACCAAAAGGAGACGATCTCCTCAGATTGGACAAAGGGGGGAGGAACTCTGATATATTTGACCAAAAGGAAACGAACTCCTTAGATTGGACCAAGAGTAGGCGAACTTCCTAAGATTCGACCAAGAGGAGACGAACTTCCATAGATTGGACCAAAATGAGACGAACAATCCTTAATTGGACCAAAAGGAGACGAACTCGGTTAGATAGGACCAAAACGAGACGAACTACTTAGATTGGACCAAGAGGAGACGAACTTCCTAAGATCCGCCCAAGAAGAGACGAGCTCGGTTAGATTGGACCAAAATGAGACGAACTCTCCTAGATTGGACCAAGAGGGGACGAACTCGGTTAGATAGGACCAAAAGGTGATGAACACTCCTAGATTAGACCAAGGGGAGGGGAACTCGTTTAGAATGGACCAAAAGGGGACGAACTCCTTAGATTGGACCAAGAGGAGACTAACTTCCTAAGATTGGACCAAAAGGAGACGATCTCCTTAGATTGGATAAAGGGGGGACGAACTTCCTATATTTCGACCAAAAGGAGACGAACACTCCTAGATTAGACCAAGAGGAGAGGAACTCAGTTTAGAATGGACCAAAAGAGAGACGAACTTCCGAACTCCATAGATTTGGATTAAAGGGGGGATGAACTACTAGATTATATAGATTGGATTGAGGAACTCGGTTAGATTGGACCAAAAGGAGACGAACTCCTTAGATTGGACCAAGAGGACACGAACTCGGTTAGATTGGACCAAAAGGAGCCGAACTACTTATATTGAACCAAGAGGAGATGAACTTCCTAAGATTCGCCCAAGAGGAGACGAAGTTCCTTAGAATGGACCAAAATGAGACGAACTCTCCTAGATTGGACCAAGAGGGGACGAACTCGGTTAGATAGGACCAAAACGAGACGAACTACTTAGATTAGACCAAGAGGACGCGAACTCCTCAGATTGGACCAAGAGGAGACGAAGTTCCTCAGATTGGACCATGAGGAGAGGAACTCGGTTAGATTGGACCAAAAGGAGACGAAGTCCTTAGATTGGACAAAGAGGAGATGAACTTCCCTACATTGGACCAAGAGGACACGAACTTAGTTAGATTGGACCAAAAGGAGACGAACTCCTTAAATTGGACCAAGAGGAGACGAACATCTTAAGATTGGACCAAAAGGAGACGAACTCCTTAAATTGGATAAAGAGGAGACGAACTCGTTAGATTGGTTCGAGAGGACATGAACTTCCCTAGATTGGACCAAAAGGAGATGAGTTCCTTACATTGGATAAAGAGGAAACGAACTCCTTAGATTGGGCCAAGAGGAGATGAACCTCCTTAGATTGGACCAAAAGGAGACGAACTCCTCTAGATTGGACCAAGAGGAGACGAACTCGGTTAGATTGGACCAAAATGAGACTAACTACTTAGATTGGACCAAGAGGACACGAACTCGATTAGATTGGACCAAAAGGAGCCGAACTACTTAAATTGGAACAAGAGGAGACGAACTTCCTAAGATTGAACCAAAAGGATACGAACTCCTTAGATTGGACAAAGAGGAGACGAAGTCCCTTAGATTGGACCAAGTGGAGACGAACTTCCTTAGATTGGACCAAAACGAGGTGAACTCTCCTAGATTGGACCAAGAGGAGACAAACTCGGCTAGATAGGACCAAAACGAGACGAACTACTTAGATTGGACCAAGAGGACACGAACTCAGTTAGATTGGACCAAAAGGAGCCGAACTACTTATATTGGACCAAGAAGAGACGAACTTCCTAGGATTGGACCAAAAGGAGATGAACTCCTTAGAATGGACCAAGAGGACACAAAGTCCCTCAGATTGGACCAAGAGGAGACGAACTCGGTTACATTGGACCAAAAGGAGACGAACTCCTTAGATTGGAACGAGAGGAGACGAACTTCCCTAGATTGGACCAAGAGGAGACGATCTCCTTAGATTGGATAAAAGGGGGACGAACTTCCTATATTTCGACCAAAAGGAGACGAACACTCCTAGATTAGACCAAGAGGAGAGGAACTAGTTTAGAATGGACCAAAAGGAGACGATCTCCGTAGATTGGATAAAGGGGGGACGAACTTCCTATATTTCGACCAAAAGGAGAGGAACACTCCTAGATTAGACCAAGAGGTGAGGAACTAGTTTAGAATGGACCAAAAGGAGACGATCTCCTCAGATTGGATAAAGGGGAGATGAACTCTGTTATATTTGACCAAAAGGAAATGAACTCCTTAGATTGGACCAAGAGTAGACGAACTTCCTAAGATTCAACCAAGAGGAGACGAACTTCCATAGATTGGACCAAAATGAGACAAACTCTCCTAGATTGGACCAAGAGGTGACGAACTCGGTTACATAGGACCAAAACGAGACGAACTACTTAGATTGGACCATGAGGACACGAACTCGGTTAGATTGGACCAAAAGGAGACGAACTCCTCAGATTGGATAAAGAGGAGACGAACTTCCTATGTTTGGGCCAAAAGGAGATGAACTCCTTAGATTGGACCAAGTGGAGACGAAGTCCCTCAGATTGGACCAAGAGGAGAGGAACTCGGTTAGATTGGACCAAAAGGAGACGAACTCCTTAGATTGGACCAAGAGGAGACGAACTCTGTTATATTGGTCAAAAGGGAAACGAACTCCTTAGATTGGACCAAGACGAGACGAAGTTCCAAGGATTCGACCAAGAGGAGACGAACTTCCTTAGATTGGACCAAAACGAGGCGAACTCTCCTAGATTGGACCAAGAGGAGACAAACTCGGTGAGATAGGATCAAAACGAGATGAACTACTTAGATTGGACCAAGAGGACACGAACTCAGTTAGATTGGACCAAAAGGAGCCGAACTACTTATATTGGACCAACAGGAGACGAACTTCCTAGGATTGGACCAAAAGGTGATGAACTCCTTAGATTGGACCAAGAGGAGACGAAGTCCCTCAGATTGGACCAAGAGGAGACGAACTCGGTTACATTGGACCAAAAGGAGACGAACTCCTTAGATTGGAACGAGAGGGGACGAACTTCCCTAGATTGGACCAAGAGGACACGAACTCGGTTATATTGGACCAAAAGGAGTAGAACTCCTCAGATAGGATAAAGAGGAGACGAACTTCCTATGTTTGGGCCAAAAGGAGATCAACTCCTTAGATTGGACCAAGTGGAGACGAAGTCCCTCAGATTAGACCAAGAGGAGAGTAACTCATTAGATTGGACCAAAAGGAGACGAACTCCTTAGATTGGACCAAGAGGAGATGAACTCCTTAGACTGGACCAAGAGGAGACGAACTCTGTTATATTGGTCAAAAAGGAAACGAACTCCTTAGATTGGACCAAGAGGAGACGAAGTTCCAAGGATTCGACCAAGAGGAGACAAACTTCCATAGATTGGACCAAAATGAGACGAACTCTCCTAGATTGGACCAAGAGGTGACGAACTCGGTTAGATAGGACCAAAACGAGACGAACTACTTAGATTGGACCAAGAGGAGAGGAACTCGGTTAGATTGGACCAAAACGAGACGAACTCCTTAGATTGGACCAAGAGGAGATGAACTCCTTAGACTGGACTAAGAGGAGACGAACTCTTTTATATTGGACAAAAAGGAAACGAACTCCTTTGATTGGACCAAGAGGAGACGAACTTCCTAGGATTGGAGGAAAAGGAGACGAACTCCTTAGATTGGACCAAGAGGAGACAAAGTCCCTCAGATTGGACCAAGAGGAGACAAAGTCCCTCAGATTGGACCAAGAGGAGACGACCACCTTAGATTGGAACGAGAGGAGACGAACTTCCCTAGATTGGACCAAGAGGACGCGAACTCGGTTTCATTGGACCAAAAAGAGACAAACTCCTTAGATTGGAACGAGAGGAGACGAACTTCCCTGGATTGGACCAAGAGGAGACGAACTCTGTTATATTGGACCAAAAGGAAACGAACTCCTTAGATTGGACCAAAAGGAGACGAACTTGGTTAGATAGGACCAAAACGAGACGAACTACTTAGATTGGGCCAAGAGGAGACGAATTTCCTAAGATTCGCCCAAGAGGAGACGAGCTCGGTTAGATTAGACCAAAATGAGACTAACTCTCCTAGATTGGACCAAGAGGGGACGAACTCGGTTAGATTGGACCAAAAGGTGATGAACTCTCCTAGATTAGACCAAGAGGATAGGAACTTGTTTAGAATGGACCAAAAGGGGAAGAACTGCTTAGATTGGACCAAGAGGAGACGAACTCGGTTAGATTGGACCAAAAGGAGACGAACACCTTAGATTGGAACGAGAGGAGACGAACTTCCCTAGATTGGACCAAGAGGACGCGAACTCGGTTTCATTGGACCAAAAAGAGACGAATTCCTTAGATTGGAACGAGAGGAGACAAACTTCCCTGGATTGGACCAAGAGGAGACAAACTCTGTTATATTGGACCAAAAGGAATTGAACTCCTTAGATTGGACCAAGAGGAGACGAACTCGGTTAGATAGGACCAAAACGAGACGAACTACTTAGATTGGGCCAAGAGGAGACGAACTTCCTAAGATTCGCCCAAGAGGAGACGTGCTCGGTTAGATTAGACCAAAATGAGACTAACTCTCCTAGATTGGACCAAGAGGGGACGAACTCGGTTAGATAGGACCAAAAGGTGACGAACTCTCCTAGATTAGACCAAGAGGATAGGAACTCGTTTATAATTGACCAAAAGGGGAAGAACTCCTTAGATTGGACCAAGAGGAGACTAACTTCCTAAGATTGGACCAAAAGGAGACGATTTCCTTAGATTGGATAAAGGGGGGATGAAGTTCCTATATTTCGACCAAAAGGAGACGAACTCTCCTAGATTAGACCAAGAGGATTGGAACTCGTTTAGAATGGACCAAAAGGAGACGATCTCCTTAGATTCGATCAAGGGGGGACGAACTTCCTATATTTCGACCAAAAGGAGACGAACTCTCCTAGATTGGACCAAGAGGAGACGAACTCGGTTAGATAGTACCAAAACGAGACGAACTACTTAGATTAGACCAAGAGCGCACGAACTCGGTTAGATTGGACCACAAGGAGCCGAACTACTTATATTGGACCAAGAGGAGACGAACTTCCTAGGATTGGTCCAAAAGGAGACGAACTCCTTAGATTGGATAAAGAGGAGTCGAACTCCTTATATTAGAACCAGAGGAGACGAACTCTCTGAGATTGGACCAAGAGGAGACGAACTCTGTTATATTGGACCAAAAGGAAACGAACTCCTTAGATTGGACCTAGAGGAGACGAACTTCCTAAGATTCGCCCAAGAGGAGACGAGCTCGGTAAGATTGGACCAAAAGGAGACGATCTCCTTAGATTGGATAATGGGTGGAAGAATTTCCTATATTTCGACCAAAAGGAGACGAACTCTCCCAGATTAGACCAAGAGGAGAGGAACTCGTTTAGAATGGACCAAAAGGAGACGATCTCCTCAGATTGGATAAAGGGGGGACGAACTCTGTTATATTTGACCAAAAGGAAATGAACTCCTTAGATTGGACCAAGAGGAGACGAACTTCCTAAGATTCGAGCAAGACGAGACGAACTTCCATAGATTGGACCAAAATGAGACGAACACTCCTTGATTGCACCAAGAGGAGACGAACTCGGTTAGATAGGACCAAAACGAGACGAACTACTTATATTGGACCAAGAGGTGACGAACTCCTTAGATTGGATAAAGAGGAGACGAACTCCTTATATTAGAACCAGAGGAGACGAACTCTCTGAGATTGGACCAAGGGGAGACGAACTCTGTTATATTGGTCCAAAAGGAAACGAACTCCTTAGATTGGACCAAGAGGAGACGAACTTCCTAAGATTCTCCCAAGAGGAGACGAACTTCCTTAGATTGGACCAAAATGAGACGAACTCTCCTAGATTGGACCAAAAAGGGACGAACTCGGTTAGATAGGACCAAAACGAGACGAACTACTTAGATTAGACCAAGAGGACGCGAACTCCTTAGATTGGACCAAGAGGAGACGAAGTTCCTCAGATTGGACCATGAGGAGAGGAACTCGGTTAGATTGGACCAAAAGGAGACGAAGTCCTTAGATTGGACAAACAGGAGATGAACTCCCCCAGATTGGACCAAGAGGACACGAACTTGGTTAGATTGGACCAAAAGGAGACGAACTCCTTAAATTGGACCAAGAGGAAACGTACTTCTCAAGATTGGACCAAGAGAAGACGAACTTCTCAAAATTGGACGAAGAGGAGACGAACTTCCTAGGATTGGATCAAAAGGAGACGAACTCCTTAGATTGGACCAAGAGGAGACGAACTCGGTTAGATAGGATCAAAAGGAGACGAACTCCTTAAATTGGAACGAGAGGAGACGAACTTCCCTAGATTGGACCAATAGGACACGAACTCGGTTAGATTGGACCAAAAGGAGACGAACTCCTTAGATTGGATAAAGAGGAGACGAACTTCCTATGTTTGGACCAAAGGAGACGAACTCCTTAGATTGGATCAAGAGGAGACGAACTACCTATATTTGACCCAGAGGAGACGAACTCTCTTAGATTGGACCAAGAGGAGACGAACTCTGTAATAATGGACCTAAAGGAAACGAACTCCTTAGATTGGACCAAGAGGAGCTGAACTTCCTAAGAGGAGACGAACTTCCTTAGATTGGACCAAAATGAGACGAACTCTCCTAGATTGGACCAAGAGGAGACGAACTCGGTTAGATAGGACCAAAACGAGACGAACTACTTAGATTAGACCAAGAGGACACGAACTCGGTTAGATTGGACCACAAGGAGCCGAACTACTTATATTGGACCAAGAGGAGACGAACTTCCTAGAATTGGTCCAAAAGGACACGAACTCCTTAGATTGGATAAAGAGGAGATGAACACCTTATATTAGAACCAGAGGAGACAAACTCGGTTAGATTGGACCAAACCGAGACGAACTACTTAGATTGGACCAAGAGGACACGAACTCGGTTAGATTGGACAAAAAGGAGACGAACTCCTTAGATTGGACCAAGAGGAGACGAAATTCCTTAGGTTGGACCAAAAGGAGACTAACTCCCCTAGATTGGATCAAGAGGAGACGAACTAGGTTAGATAGGACCAAAACGAGACGAACTACTTAGATTGGACCAAGAGGACACGAACTCGGTTAGATTGGACCAAAACGAGGCGAACTTCTTATATTGGACCAAGGGGTGACGAACTTCCTAAGACTGGACCAAGAGGACACGAACTCGGTTAGATTGGACCAAAAGGAGACGAACTTCCCAAGATTGGACCAGGAGGACACGAACTCGGTTAGATTGGACCAAAAGGAGACGAAATCCTTAGATTGGACCATCAGGAGGCTAAGTTCCTAAGATTGGACCAAAATAACACAAACTCCTTCGATTGTATAAGGAGGAGACGAACTCCTTAGATTGGACCAAGAGGAGACGAACTTCCCTAGATTGGACCAAAAGGAGACGAATTCCTTACAATGGATAAAGAGGAAACGAACTCCTTAGATTGGACGAAGAGGAGAAAACTTCCTTAGATTGGACCAAAAGGAGACGAACTCTCCTAGATGGGACCAAGAAGAGACGAACTTGGTTAGATTGGACCAAAACGAGATGAACTACTTAGATTGGACCTAGAGGACACGAACTAGGTTAGATTGGACCAAAACGAGACGAACTACTATGTTTCGACCAAAAGGAGACGAACTCCTTAGATTCGATAAGGACGAGACGAACTCCTTAGATTGGACCAAGAGTAGACGAACTTCCCTAGATTGGACCAAAAGGACACGAACTCGGTTAAATTGGACCAAAAGGAGAAGAGCTCCTTAGATTGGACCAAGAGGAGACAAACTTCCTAAGATTGGACTAAAAGGAGACGAACTATGTTAGATTGGACCAAAAGGAGACGAACTCCTTAGATTGGACCAAGAGGAGAGGAACTTCCTAAGATTGGACCAAGAGGACGCGAACTCGGTGATATTGGACCAAAAGGAGACGAACTTCCCAAGATTGGACCAAGAGGATACGAACTTGGTTAGATTGGACCAAAAGGAGTTGAACTCCTTAGATTGGACCTTGAGGAGGCGAACTTCCTAAGATTGGGCCAAAATAAGACAAACTCGTTAGATTGTATAAGGAGGAGACGAACTCCTTAGATTGGACCAAGAGGAGACGAACTTCCCTAGACAGGACCAAAAGGAGAGGAATTCCTTAGATTGGACCAAGAGGAGACATACTCACTGAGATTGGACAAAGAGGAGGCTAAGTCCGTAGATTGGTCCAAGAGGAGACGAACTCCCTTATATAGGACCAAGAGGAGACGAACTTCTTAGATTGGACCAAGAAGAGACGATCTCACTTAGATTAGACAAAGTGGAGACGAACTCCTTAGATTGGAGCAAGATGGGATGAACTCAGTTAGATTGGACAAAGAGGAGACGAACTCCTTATATTGGTCCAAGAGGAGACGAACTCCCTTATATAGGACAAAGTGGAGACGAACTCCTTAGATTGGACCAAGAAGAGACGAACTCGGTTAGATTGGACCAAAAGGAGACGAACTCCTTAGATTGGACCAAGAGGAGACGAACTTCCTTAGGCTGGAACAAAAATAGACGAAGTCCCCTAGATTGGACCAAGAGGAGACGAACTAGGTTAGTAGGACCAAAACGAGACGAACTACTTAGATTGGACCCAGAAGACACGAACTCGGTTAGATTGGACCAAAAGGAGACGAACTACTTATATTGGACCAAGAGGAGACGAACTTCCTAGGATTGGACCAAAAGCAGACAAACTCCTTAGATTGGACCAAGAGGAGACGAAGTCCCTCAGATTGGACCAGGATGAGAGGAACACGGTTAGATTGGACCAAAAGGAGACGAACTACTTAGACTGGACCAAGAGGACACGAACTCGGTTAGGTTTGACCAAAGGGAGCCGAAATACTTATATTGGACCAAGAGGAGACGAACTTACTAGGATTGGACCGACAGGAGATGAACTCCTTAGATTGGACCAAGAGGAGACGAAGTTCCTAAGATTCGACCAGGAGGAGACGAACTTCCTTAGATTGGACCAAAAGGAGACGAACTCTCGTAGAATGGACCAAGAGGAGACGAACTTGGTTAGATATGACCAAATTGAGACGAACTACTAAGATTGGATCAAGAGGACACGAACTCGGTTAGAATGGACTAAAAAGAGCCGAACTACTTATATTGGACCAAGAGGAGACGAAGTCCCCCAGATTGGACCAAGAGGAGACAAACTCAGTTAGATTGGACCAAAAGGAGACAAACTCCCTAGATTGGACCAAGAGGAGAAGAACTTCCTTCAATTGGACCAAAAGGACACGAACTCGGTTAGATTGGACCAAAAGTGGACGAGCTCCTTAGATTGGACCAAGAGGAGATGAACTTCCTAAGATTGAACCAAAAGGAGACGAACTCGTTAGATTGGATAAAGAGGAGACGACTTCCTATGTTTGGGCCAAAAGGAGACGAGCTCCTTAGATTGGACCAACAGGAGACGAATATCGCTAGATTGTACCAAAAGGACACTAACTCGATTACATTGGACCAAAAGGAGACGAACTCCTCAGATTGGACCAAGAGAAGACGAAGACGCTCAGATTGGACAAAGAGGAGACGAACTTGGTTAGATTGGACCAAATGGAGACGAACTCCTTAGATTGGACAAAGAGGAGACGAACTTCCTATGTTTCGACCAAAAGGAGACGAACTCCTTAGATTGGATAAAGAGGAGACGAACTCCATCTATTAGAACCAGAGGAGACGAACTCCTTAGATTCGATAAAGAGGACACGAACTCCTTAGATTGGATCAAGAGGAGACGAACTCGGTCAGATTGGACCAAAACGAGATGAACTACTTAGATTGGACCTAGAGCTAACGAACTTCCTAAGATTCGACCAAAAGGTGACAAACTCCATAGATTGGTTAAAGAGGAGACGAACTCCTTTGATTGGACCAAGAGGAGACGAACTTCCCTAGATTGGACCAAAAGGACACGAACTCGGTTAGATTGGACCAAAAGGAGCCGAACTACTTATATTGGACCAAGAAGAGACGAACTTCCTAGGATTGGACCAAAAGGAGATGAACTCCTTAGAATGGACCAAGAGGAGACAAACTTTCTAAGATTGGACCAAAAGGAGACGAACTCCTAAGATTCTACCGAGAGGAGACGAGCTTCCTTAGATTGGACCAACAGGAGACGAACTCTTCTAGATTGGACCAAGAGGAGACGAACTCGGTTAGATTGGACCAAGAAGAGACGAACTCCTTAGATTGGACCAAGAAGAGACGAAGTCCCTCAAATTGGACAAAGAGGACACGAACTAGGTTAGATTGGACCAAAAGGAGACGAACTCCTTAGATTGGACAAAGAGGAGACGAACTTCCTATGTTTCGACCAAAAGGAGACGAACTCCTTAGATTGGATAAAGAGGAGACGAACTCCATATGTTAGAACCAGAGGAGACGAACTTCTTCGATTGGACCAAGAGGAGACAAATTCGGTCAGATTGGACCAAAACGAGCTACTTAGATTGGACCAAGAGGTGACGAACTTCCTAAGATTGCACCAAAAGGTGACCAGCTCCATAGATTGGTTAAAGAGGAGACGAACTCCTTAGATTGGACCAAGAGGGCACGAACTTCGCTAGATTGGACCAAAAGGACACGAACTCGGTTAAATTGGACCAAAAGGAGAAGAGCTCCTTAGATTGGACCAAGAGGAGACAAACTTCCTAAGATTGGACCAACAGGAGACGAACTCTTCTTGATTGGACCAAGAGGAGACGAACTCGGTTAGATTGGACCAAGAAGAGACGAAGTCCCTCAAATTGGACCAAAAGGAGACGAACTCGGTTAGATTGGACCAAAAGGAGACGAACTCCTTAGATTGGACCAAGAGGAGACGAACTTCCTAGGATTGGACCAAAAGGAGACGAAGTCCCTCAGATTGGACCAAGAGGAGACGAACTTGGTTAGATTGGACCGAAAGGAAACGAACTCCTTAGATTGGTCCATGATGAGACGAACTCCCTTATATAGGACCAAGAGGAGACGAACTTCTTAGATTGGACCAAGAAGAGACGATCTCACTTAGATTGGACAAAGTGGAGACGAACTCCTTAGATTGGAGCAAGATGGGACGAACTCAGTTAGATTGGACAAAGAGGAGACGAAATCCTTATATTGGTCCAAAAGGAGACGAACTCCCTTATATAGGACAGAGTGGAGACGAACTCCTTAGATTGGACCAAGAAGAGACGATCTCACTTAGATTGGACAAAGTGGAGACGAACTCCTTAGAATGGAGCAAGATGGGACGAACTCAGTTAGATTGGACAGAAAGGAGACGAACTCAGTTAGATTGGACAAAAAGGAGACGAACTCCTTATATGGGTCCAAGAGAAGACGAACTCCTTTATATAGGACAAAGTGGAGACGAACTCCTTGAGATTGGACCAAGAGGAGACGAACTCCTTATATGGGTCCAAGAGGAGACGAACTCCCTTATATAGGACAAAGTGGAGACGAACTCCTTGAGATTGGACCAAGAGGAGACGAACTCACTGAGATTGGACAAAGAGGTGGCTGACTCCTTAGATTGGTCCAAGAGGAGACTAACTCCCTTATATAGGACCAAGAGGAGACGAACATGTTAGATTGGACCAACAAGAGACTATCTCACTTAGATTGGACAAAGTGGAGACGAACTCCTTAGATTGGAGCAAGATGGGACGAACTCAGTTAGATTGGACAAAGAGGAGATGAACTCCTTATATGGGTCCAAGAGGAGACGAACTCCCTTATATAGGACAAAGTGGAGACGAACTCCTTGAGATTGGACCAAGAGGAGACAAACTCACTGAGATTGGACAAAGAGGAGTCTTAACTCCTTAGATTGGTCCAAGAGGAGACAAACTCCCTTATATAGGACCAAGAGGAGACGAACTTCTTAGATTGGACCAAGAAGAGACTATCTCACTTAGATTGGACAAAGTAGAGACGAACTCCTTAGATTGGAGCAAGATGGGACGAACTCAGTTAGATTGGTCAAAGAGGAGACGAACTCCTTATATTGGTCCAACAGGAGACGAACTCCCTTATACAGGACAAAGTGGAGACGAACTCCTTAGATTGGACCAAGAGGAGGTGAACTCCTCAGATTTGTCCAACTGGAGACGATCTCCTTAGATTGGAGCAAGAGGGGACGACCTCCCTTAGATTGGACAAATAGGAGACGAACTCAATAGATTGGACCAAGAGGAGACGAAGTCCCTTAGATTGGACAAGGAGGAGACGAAGTTCCTTAGTTTGGACAAAGAGGAGACAAAGTCCTTAGATTGGACCAAGAGGTGACGAACTCCTAGGAATAGACCAAGAGGAGGCAAACTCCAATAGATTGGACCAAGAGGACACGATCTCCCTTAGATTGGACAAAGAGGAGACGAACTCTTTAGATTACACCAAGAGGCGATGAACTCCCTTAGATTGGACTAAGAGGAGACGAATTAACTTAGTTTGAACAAAGAGGACACGACCAAAAAAAAAAAAAACCATAGATTGGACCAAGAGGAGACAAACTCACTTAGATTGGACAGAGAGGAGAGGAACTCCTTAGATTGGAGCAAGATGGGACGAACTCAGTTAGATTGGACAAAGAGGAGACGAAACTCCTTATATTGGTCAAGAGGAGACGAACTCCCTTATATAGGACAGAGTGGAGACGAACTCCTTAGATTGGACCAAGAAGAGACGATCTCACTTAGATTGGACAAAGTGGAGACGAACTCCTTAGATTGGAGCAAGATGGGACGAACTCAGTTAGATTGGACAAAAAGGAGACGAACTCCTTATATGGGTCCAAGAGGAGACGAACTCCCTTATATAGGACAAAGTGAAGACGAACTCCTTGAGATTGGACCAAGAGGAGACGAACTCACTGAGATTGGACAAAGAGGAGGCTAACTCCTTAGATTGGTCCAAGAGGAGACGAACTCCCTTATATAGGACCAAGAGGAGACGAACTTCTTAGATTGGACCAACAAGAGACGATCTCACTTAGATTGGACAAAGTGGAGACGAACTCCTTAGATTGGAGCAAGATGGGACGAACTCAGTTAGATTGGACAAAGAGGAGACGAACTCCTTATATTGGTCAAAGAGGAGACGAACTCCCTTATATAGGACAGAGTGGAGACGAACTCCTTGGATTGGACCAAGAAGAGACGATCTCACTTAGATTGGACAAAGTGGAGACGAACTCCTTAGATTGGAGCAAGATGGGACGAACTCAGTTAGATTGGACAAAGAGGAGACGAACTCCTTATATGGGTCCAAGAGGAGACGAACTCCCTTATATGGGACAAAGTGGAGACGAACTCCTTGAGATTGGACCAAGAGGAGACGAACTCACTGAGATTGGACAAGAGGAGGCTAACTCCTTAGATGGCCCAAAGGAGACTACTCTTCTGGACCAACAAGAGACTTTCTTAGATTGGACCAAGAGGAGACGAACTCCTTAGATTGGACCAAGAGGGGACGAACTCAGTTAGATTGGACAAAGAGGAGACGAACTCCTTATATTGGTCCAAGAGGAGACGAACTCCCTTATATAGGACAAAGTGGAGACGAACTTCTTAGATTGGACCAAGAGGAGACGAACTCCACAGATTTGTCCAACTGGAGACGATCTTCTTATATTGGTCCAAGAGGAGACGAACTCCCTTATATGGACAAAGTGGAGACGAACTTCTTAGATTGGACCAAGAGGAGACGAACTCCACAGATTTGTCCAACTGGAGACGATCTTCTTAGATTGGAGCAAGAGGGGACGAACTCGGTTAGATTGGACAAATAGGAGATGAACTCAATAGATTGGACCAAGAGGAGACGAACTCCCTTATATAGGACCAAGAGGAGACGAACTTCTTAGATTGGACCAACAAGAGACTATCTCACTTAGATTGGACAAAGTGGAGAAGAGACAAGATCGAATCATTTCCTTATATTTAGATTGGACAAAAGTGGAGACGAACTCCTTAGATTGGAGCAAGATGGGACGAACTCAGTTAGATTGGACAAAGAGGAGACGAACTCCTTATATTGGTCCAAGAGGAGACGAACTCCCTTATATTTGTCCAAGGACAAAGTGGAGACGAACTCCCTTAGATTAGATTGGACCAAGAGGAGACGAACTCCACAGATTTGTCCAACTGGAGACGATCTTCTTAGATTGGAGCAAGAGGGGACGAACTCCCTTAGATTGGACAAATAGGAGATGAACTCAATAGATTGGACCAAGAGGAGACGAACTCCCTTAGATTGGACTAAGAGGAGACGAAGTTCCTTAGTTTGGACAAAGAGGAGACAAAGTCCTTAGATTGGACCAAGAGGTGACGAACTCCTAGGAATAGACCAAGAGGAGGCAAACTCCAATAGATTGGACCAAGAAGACACGAGATCCCTTAGATTGGACAAAGAGGAGACGAACTCTTTAGATTGCACCAAGAGGCGACAAACTCCCTTAGATTGGACTAAGAGGAGACGAATTAACTTAGTTTGGACAAAGAGGACACGAACTCCATAGATTGGACCAAGAGGAGACAAACTCACTTAGATTGGACAGAGACGAGAGGCACTCCTTAGATTGGACGAAGAGGAGACAAACTCTCTTATATAGGACAAAGAGGAGACGAACTCCTTAGATTGGACCAAGAGGAGACGAACTCACTTAGATTGGACAAAGAAGATACGAACTCCTTAGATTGGAGCAAGATAGGATGAACTTAGTTAGATTGGACGAAGAGGAGACGAACTCCTTATATTGTTCCAAGAGGAGACGAACTCCCTTATATAGGACAAAGTGGAGACGAACTCCTTGAGATTGGACCTAGAGGAGACGAACTCACTGAGATTGGACAAAGAGGAGGAGATTGGACAAAGAGGAGGCTAACTCCTTAGATTGGTCCAAGAGGAGACGAACTCCCTTATATAGGACCAAGAGGAGACGAACTTCTTAGATTGGACCAACAAGACACTATCTCACTTTGATTGGACAAAGTGGAGACGAACTCCTTAGATTGGAGGAAGATGGGACGAACTCAGTTAGATTGGACAAAGAGGAGACGAACTCCTTATATTGGTCCAAGAGGAGACGAACTCCATTATATAGGACAAAGTGGAGACGAACTTCTTAGATTGGACCAAGAGGAGACCAAGTCCTCAGATTTGTCCAACTGGAGACGATCTCCTTAGATTGGAGCAAGAGGGGACGAACTCCCTTAGATTGGACAAATAGGAGACGAACTCAATAGATTGGACCAAGAGGAGACGAAGTCCCTTAGATTGGACAAGGAGGAGACGAAGTTCCTTAGTTTGGACAAAGAGGAGACAAAGTCCTTAGATTGGACTAAGAGGTGACGAACTCCTAGGAATAGACCAAGAGGAGGCAAATTCCAATAGATTGGACCGAGAGGACACGAGCTCCCTTAGATTGGACAAAGAGGAGACGAAATCCTTAGATTGGACCAAGAGGAGACAAACTTCCTTAGGTTGGACCAAAAGGAGACGAACTCCCCTAGATTGGACCAAGAGGAGACGAACTAGGTTAGATAGGACCAAAACGAGATGAACTACTTAGATTGTTCCAAAAGGACACGAACTCGGTTAGATTGGACCAAAGAGGAGACGAACTCCTTAGATTGGACAAGAGGAGTTGAACTTCCCTAGGATTGGACCAAAAGGAGACGAACTCCTTAGATTCGACCAAGAGGAGACGAACTTCCTTAGATTGGACCAAAATGAGACGAACTCTCCTAGATTGGACCAAGAGGAGACGAACTCGGTTAGATAGGACCAAAATGAGACGAACTACTTAGATTGGACCAAGAAGACACGAACTCGGTTAGATTGGACCAAAAGGACACGAACTACTTATATTGGACCAAGAGGAGACGAACTTCCTAGGATTGGACCAAAAGGAGACGAACTCCTTAGATTGGACCAAGAGGAGATGAAGTCCCTCAGATTGGACCAAGAGGAGACGAACTCGGCTAGATTGGACCAAAAGGAGACGAACTCCTTAGATTGGATAGAGAGGAGACGAACTCCTTATAGTAGAACCAGAGGAGACGAACTCTCTTAGATTGGACCAACAGGAGACAAAGTCTGTTATATTTGACCAAAAGGAGACGAAATCCTTAGATTGGACCAAGAGGAGACGAACTTCCTAAGATTCGACCAAGAGGAGACGAACTTCCTTAGATTGGACCAAAAGGAGACAAACTCTCCTATATTGGACCAAGAGGAGACGAACTCGGTTAGATAAGACCAAAACGAGACGAACTACTTAGATTGAACCAAGAGGACACGAACTCGGTTAGATTGGACAAAAAGGAGACGAACTCCTTAGATTGGACCAAGAGGAGACGAACTTCCTTAGGCTGGACCAAAAAGAGACGAACTCCCCTAGATTGGACCAAGAGGAGACGAACTAGCTTAGATAGGACCAAAACGAGACGAACTACTTAGATTGGACCAAGAAAACACGAACTCGGTTAGATTGGACCAAAAGGAGACGAACTCCTTATATTGGACCAAGAGGAGACGAACTTCCTAAGATTGGACCAAGAGGACGCGAACTCGGTGAGATTGGACCAAAAGGAGACGAACTTCCCAAGATTGGACCAAGAGGACACGAACTTGGTTAGATTGGACCAAAAGGTGACGAACTCCTTTGATTGGACCATGAGGAGGCGAACTTCCTAAGATTGGACCAAAATAAGACAAACTCCTTAGAATGTATAAGGAGGAGACGAACTCCTTAGATTGACCAAGAGGAGACGAACTTCCCTAGATTGCATCAAAAGGAGACCAATTCCTTAGATTGGACCAAGAGGAGGCGAACTCGGTTAGAATTGACCAAAAGGAGACGAAGTACTTAGACTGGACCAAGATGAGACGAACTCGGTTAGAATTGACAAAAAGGAGATGAACTCCTTAGATTTGACCAAGAGGAGACGAACTTCCTAAGATTGGACCAAGAGGAAATGAACACGGTTAGATTGGACCAAAAGAAGACGAACTTCTCTAGATTGGTCCAATAGGACACGAACTCGGTTAGATTGGACCAAAAGGAGACGAACTCCTTAGATTGCACAAAGTGGAGACGAACTTCCTGAGATTGGACCAAGAGGATGCGAACTCGGTGATATTGGACCAATAGGAGACGAACTTCCCATGATTGGACCAAGAGGACACGAACTTGGTTAGATTGGACCAAAAGGAGACGAATTCCTTAGATTGGACCATGAGGAGGCGAACTTCCTTAGATTGGACCAAAATAAGACAAACTCTTTAGATTGGATCAAAAGGAGACGAATTCCTGAGATTGGACCAAGAGGAGACGAACTCCCTTATATAGGACCAAGAGGAGACGAACTTCTTAGATTGGACCAAGAAGAGACGATCTCACTTAGATTGGACAAAGTGGTGACGAACATCGCTAGATTGTACCAAAAGGACACTAACTTGGTGAGATTGGACACAAAGAGGAGACGAAGTCGCTCAGATTGGACAAAGAGGAGACGAACTCGGTTAGATTGGACCAAAAGGAGATGAACTCCTTAGATTTCACCAAGAGGAGACGAACTTCCTAAGATTGGACCAAGAGGACACGAACTCGGTTTGATTGGACCAAAAGGAGCTGAACCACTTATATTGGACCAAGAGGAGACGAACTTCCTAGGATTGGACTAAAAGGAGACGAACTCCTTAGATTGGACCAAGAGGAGACGAAGTCCCTCAGATTGGACCAAGAGGAGACGAACTCAGTTAGACTGGACCAAGAGGAGACGACCTCCGTAGATTGGACCAAGAAGAGATGAACTTCCTACGTTTGGACAAAAAGGTGACAAACTCCTTAGATTGGATAAAGAGGAGACGAACTCCTTAGATTGGACCAAGAGCAGACGAACTTCTTTAGGATTGGACCAAAAGGAGACGAACTCCTTAGATTGGACCAAGAGGAGGCGAACTTGCTTAGGTTGGACCAAAAGGTGACGAACTCCCCTAGATTGGACTAAGAGGAAACGAACTCGGTTAGATTGGACCAAAACGAGACGAATTACTTAGATTGGACCAAGAGGAGACGAACTCCTTAGATTGGACCAAGAAGAGACGAACTTCCCTGGATTGGACCAAGAGGACACGAACTCGGTTAGATTCGACCAAAAGGAGACGAACTCCTTAGATTGGACCATAAGGAGGCGAACTTCCTAAGATTGGACCAAAATAAGAAAAACTCCTTGGATTGAATAAAGAGGAGACGAACTCCTTAGATTGGACCATGAGGAGGCGAACTTCCTAAGATTGGACCAAAATAAGACAAACTCCTTAGATTGAATAAAGAGGAGACGAACTCCTTAGATTGGACCATGAGAAGGCGAACTTCCTAAGATTGGACCAAAATAAGCCAAACTCCTTAGATTGTATAAATAGGAGATGAACTTCCTTAGATTGGACCAAGAGGAGATAAACTTCCCAAGATTGGAGCAAAAGGAGAGGAATTCCTCAGATTGGATAAAGAGGAGACGAACTTTCTATATTTCGACCAAAAGGAGACGAACTCCTTAGATTTTATAGAGAGGAGACGAACTCCTTATACTAGAACCAAAGGAGACGAACTCTCTTAGATTGGACCAAGATGAGATGAAGTCTATTATATTTGACCAAAAGGAGATGAAATCCTTATATTGGACCAAGAGGAGACGAACTTCCTAAGATTCGACCAAGAGGAGATGACCTTCCTTAGATTGGACCAAAAGGAGACAAACTCTCCTATATTGGACCAAGAGGAGACAAACTCGGTTTGATAGGACCAAAACGAGACGGACTACTTAGATTGGACCAAGAGGACACGAACTCGGTTAGATTGGACAAAAAGCAGACGAACTCCATAGATTGGACCAAGAGGAGACGAACTTCCTTAGGCTGGACCAAAAAGAGACGAACTCCCCTAGATTGGACCAAGAGGAGACGAACTAGGTTAGATAGGACCAAAACGAGACGAACTACTTAGATTGGACCAAGAAAACACGAACTCGGTTAGATTGGACCAAAAGGAGATGAACTACTTATATTGGACCAAGAGGAGAGGAACTTCCTAGGATTGGACGAAAAGGAGACGAACTCCTTAGATTGGACCAAGACGAGATGAAGTCCCTCATATTGGACCAAGAGGAGACGAATTCGGTTAGATTGGACCAAAAGGAGACGAACTCTTTAGATTGGACCAAGAGGAGACGAACTTCCTAAGATTGGACCAAGAGGACGCGAACTCGGTGAGATTGGACCAAAAGGAGACAAACTACTTAGACTGGACCAAGATGAGACGAACTCCGTTAGAAATGACCAAAAGGAGATGAACTTAGATTTGACCAAGAGGAGACGAACTTCCTAAGATTGGACCAAGAGGACATGAAGTCAGTTAGATTGGACCAAAGGAGACGAACTTCCCTTGATTTGACCAAGAGGACACGAACTCGGTTAGATTGGACCATAAAGGAGCCGAACCACTTATGTTGGAACAAGAGGAGGCGAACTTCCTAGGATTGGACCAAAAGGAGACGAACTCCATAGATTGGACCAAGAGGAGACGAATTTGGACCAAAACGAGACGAACTGACTTAGATTGGACCAAGAGGACACGACACTGGTTAGAGTTTGACCAAAATGACTGGACCCACTTATATTGTACCAAGATCATACGAACTTTCCTAGGATTGGACAAAATGAGACGAACTTCCTTAGATTGGACAAGATGAGACGAGGGGGGGGGGGGGGGTGGGGGAGGTCCCTCGATTGGACCAAGAGGAACGAACTCGGTTAGATGGTACCACGAGGAAAAATCTTCCGTAGATTGGACCAATAAGAGATGACCTTTTCCCGATGTTTGGCAAAGGAGACGAACTCCTTAGATTGGAGTAAGAGGAGACGAACTCGGTAGATTGGACCAAGAGAAGACGAACTTCCGAAGATTGGACCAAAAGGAGACGAACTCCTTAGATTGGACCAAGAGGAGACGAACTTCCTTAGGTTGGACCAAAAGGTGACGAACTCCGCTAGATTGGACCAAGAGAAGACGAACTCGGTTAGATTGGACCGAAAACGCACTTAGCTGGAGACCTACTTGATGGAGCCGGAGATTAGACGACCTCGCTTGGATTGTGGAGGGCAAGTACTTGGAGACAACGTGCCCTAGATGGGGCCGAGCGGAGTACACTAACGGCTTAGATTTAATAAATAGTTAGACGAACTCCTTTGATTGGACCATGAGGAGGCGAACTTCCTAAGATTGGACCAAAATAAGACAAACTCCTTAGATTGTATAAAGAGGAGACGAACTTCCCTAGATTGGACCAAGAGGAGACAAACTTCCCAAGATTGGACCAAAACGAGAGGAACTCCTCAGATTGGATAAAGAGGAGACGAACTTTCTATATGTCGACCAAAAGGAGACGAACTCCTTAGATTGGATAGAGAGGAGACGAACTCTTTATACTAGAACCAGAGGGGACGAACTCTCTTAGATTGGACCAAAAGGAGACGAATTCTTTAGATTGAACCTAGAAGAGACGAAGTCCCTCAAATTGGACCAAGAGAAGACGAACTCGGTTAGATTGGACCAAAAGGAGACGAACTCCTTAGATTTGACCAAGAGCAGACGAACTTCCTTAGGTTGGACCAAAAGGAGACGAACTCCCCTAGTTTGGACCAAAAGGAGACGAATTCGGTTAGATTGGACCAAAACGAGATGAACTACTTAGACTGGACCAAGATGAGACGAACTCGGTTAGAAATGACCAAAAGGAGATGAACTCCTTAGATTTGACCAAGAGGAGACGAACTTCCTAAGACTGGACCAAGAGGACATGAACTCGGTTAGATTGGACCAAAAGGTGACGAACTTCGGTTAGAAATGACCAAAAGGAGATGAACTCCTTAGATTTGACCAAGAGGAGACGAACTTCCTAAGACTGGACCAAGAGGACATGAACTCGGTTAGATTGGACCAAAAGGTGACGAACTTCTCTAGATTGGACCAAGAGGACACGAACTCGGTTAGATTGGACCAAGAGGAGACGAACTTCCTATGATTCGACCAAGAGGAGTCGAACATCCTTAGATTGGACCAAAAGGAGTCGGACTCTCCTATATTGGACGAAGAGGAGACGAACTCGGTTAGATAGGACCAAAACGAGACGAACTATTTAGATTGGACCAAGAGGACACGAACTCGGTTAGATTGGACCAAAAGCGGACGAACTACTTATATTGGACCAAGAGGAGACGAACATCCTAGGATTGGACCAAAAGGAGGGGAACTACTTATATTGGACCAAGAGGAGACGAACATCCTAGGATTGGACCAAAAGGAGACGAACTCCTTAGATTGGACCAAGAAGAGACGAACTCGGTTAGATAGGACCAAAACGAGACGAACTACTTAGATTGGACCAAGAGGACACGAACTCGGTTAGATTGGACCAAAAGCTGACGAACTACTTATATTGGACCAAGAGGAGACGAACATCCTAGGATTGGACCAAAAGGAGGGGAACTACTTATATTGGACCAAGAGGAGACGAACATCCTAGGATTGGACCAAAAGGAGACGAACTCCCTAGATTGGACCAAGAAGAGACGGAGTCCCTCAAATTAGACCAAGAGGAGACGAACTCGGTTAGATTGGACCAAAAGGAGACGAACTCCTTAGATTGAACCAAGAGGAGACGAACTAGGTTAGATAGGACAAAAACGAGACGAACTACTTAGATTGGACCAAGAGGACACGAACTTGGTTAGATTGGACCAAAGAGGAGACGAACTCCTTAGATTGGACAAGAGGAGACGAACTTCCCTAGGATTGGACCAAAAGGAGACGAACTCCTTAGATTGGACCAAGAGGATACGAACTTCCTTAGTTTGGACCAAAAGGAGACGAACATGGGTGTAAGTGTAGGTTTGTGGTACTGGTTTCTCTTGTCTATTCCTCTCCTTCTCTAGTGTTTGAGATTCTCGGTAGTCCTTCACTTGGCCCACCATGGGTGTAAGTGTAGATCTGTAATACCGGTTTCTCTTCATCTGGTAACTTTGGCATGGAAAGATCAATACACTCCTTACTTCACCAAAAAAAAAACTTCCCTTGTTTGGACCAAAAGGAGACGAACTCTTTTAGGTTGGACCAAGAGGAGACGAACTCTGTTATAATGGACCAAAAGTAGACGAACTTCCTTATTTTTGATCGATAGGAGACGAACTCTCTTAGATTGGACCTAGAGGAGAAGAGCTCGGTTAGATTGAACCAAAAGGTGACAAACTCTCCTAGATTAGGCCAATAGGAGAGGAACTCGGTTAGATTAGACCAAAAGGAGACGAACTCCTTATATTGGACCAAGGGGAGACGAACTTCCCTAGATTGGACCAAGACGACACGAACTCGGTTAGATTGGACCAAAAGGAGACGAACTCCTCAGATTGGACCAAAAGGAGGTGGACTTCCTAAGATTAGAGAAACTCCATAAATTGGGTAAAGAGGAGACGAACTCCTTAGATTGGACCAAGAGGAGACGAACTTCCCTAGGTTGGACCAAAAGGAGACGAATTCCTCACCTTGGATAAAGTGGAAACGAACTCCTTACATTGGACCAAGAGGAGACAAACTTCCTTAGATTGGACCAAAAGGAGACGAACACCCCTAGATTGGACCAAGAGGACACGAACTCGATGAGATTGGACCAAAAGGAGACGAACTTCCAAAATTGGACCATGAGGAGGCGAACTTCCTAATATTGGACCAAAAGGAGATGAACTCGTCAGATTGGATAAAAAGTAGACGAATTCCTATGTTTGGACCAAAAGGAGACGAACTCTTTAGATTGGATAAAGAGGTGACGAACTCCTTAGATTGGACAAAGAGGAGACAAACTTCCCTTGTTTGGACCAAAAGGAGACGAACTCCTTAGATTGGATAAAGAGGAGACAAACTTCCTATATTTCGACCAAAAGGAGACGAACTTCCTTAGATTGGACCAAAAGGAGACGAACTCTCCTAGATTGGACCAAGAGGAGACGAACACGGTTGGATAGGACCAAAACGAGACGAACTTCTTAGATTGGACCAAGAGGACAGGAACTCGGTTAGATTGGACCAAAAGGAGACGAACTACTTATATTGGACCAAGAGGAGACGAACTTCTTAGGATTGGACCAAAAGGAGACAAACTCCTTAGATTGGACCAAGAGGAGACGAAGTCCTCAAATTGGACAGAGGAGAGAAATCACGGTTGCAGATTCGGACCAAAAGGAGATCGAAAGCATTTAGATTTGCAGGACCAAGAGGAAGAGACGCACTTTCCGGGATTGACAAGGAGACGAACAGTCCTGAAGATGGACCAAGAAGGAGACGAAACTTCCACTAGATTGCGACCAAGAGGACACGAACTCGGTTAGATTGGACCAAAAGGAGACGAGCTCCTAAGATTGGACCAAGAGGAGATGAACTTCCTAAGATTGGAACAAAAGGAGACGAACTCCTCATATTGGATATTGGATATCTTGGAGTGCCCGTGGTAGCAACTAGACTTGGGAAAGCCGATTGTGTCTCTTTGGTGAACTCCATCACCAAGAGAGTTCAATTTTGGACTCAACAGTTTCTATCATTTGTTGGCCGTCTCCAATTGGTTAAATCTGTCCTCCATGCAATTCAGATCTATTGGTCCAATATTTTCATCTTACCTGTTTCGGTTCTGGATTGCATTGAGAAGATCATTAGGCAGTTCTTGTGGAAAGGCCCTTCCTTAGGCCTCGGGGGTGCAAAAGTCTCATGGCATGATGTATGCTTCCCAAAAAAAGAGGGAGGACTCGGTATAAGGCGCCTAAAACAAAGCAACAAAGCTTCCATGCTCAAACATAGTTGGGCCCTTTTCTCGGACAAAGAATCGCTCTAGTGCATTTGGATACATTCTAATTTTATCAAGAACCGGAGCTTTTGGGAGGTACGTAGACCTACGTTCTGTTCTTGGTCTTGGAAGAAGATCATTGACTTAGGGAAAGAATTCAGACATATGTTCACTGGCGTGTGGGGGATGGGTTTTCTATTTCCTTATGGTTCGATGCTTGGCATCCAAATGGCCCGCTCAATATGCTGTTTAGTAACCGACAAATTTATCTGTCGGGTTACCCAAGAGATGCCTCACTTGCTGAATTACTAGATAACCGGGTTCCTAATTCGAATCTTATGGAGACATTGATTGATTGGCGGGTGGACCTCCCTACACCTACTGCTCATCAAGATCGGTTTTTGTGAAAAGGTTCAAATTCTGGAAAATTTTCGTCTTCTTCAGCTTGGGAAGCTATAAGACCGAAGAAACCTCGGGTTCATTGGTTCGAATTTATTTGGGATTCATCCATCGCCCTTACACACCAATTCCTCCTATGGTTGATGACAAAAAGAAAACTCCCTACCCAGGTTTTTCTTCTAACTTATGGTAGAATCACTAATGCTACGTGTGCATTTTGCCATCTAACCGGACTCGATTGACCATCTTTTCTTTGGATGTCCCATAACTAAACACTTAGCCCTTTTTTGGTCGCGGAATTGTCTTCTTGATTGGCAAGAGGGTGGCTGGAATACCACCCTTAATTGGGCTATTACTCATATATCCGACAATCAATTTTCCCAAAAGATTGCGAGGTTCGCTCTTGGAGCGGTGTGCCACATCATTTGGAAGTCTAGGAACAACATCTTATTCAGGAACTGCGACAGTTTCCTCCCGGCAATGAAGATGCGACTTTTGAAACTTGTCAAGGACTTCGCTAGAACTCAGAAGAATGTCATTGACACTACTAGGAATAAAAGAATTCAGCATAATTGGGGCTTGGATGACTCCATTTTTTGTAATTGACTTGTTTTTTTCCCCTTTTTGTTGGTACCTTCTAGTCTTTGAGATTCATGGTACTCCTCCACTTAGCTCATTTAGAGTGTAAGTGTAGGTCTGTAGTACCGGTCTCTCCTTTTCTTTCTTATCTCCTCCTTATGTACATCTTCTAGTTTCTGAGACTCACGATACTCCTTCACTTAGCTCACATGAGTGTAAGTGTAGGTTTGTAGTATCGGTTTCTCCATCTCATGTACTTTTGGCTCTAAAGATCAATATGCTTTTACCCTACCCAAAAAAAAAACTCCTCATATTGGATAAAGAGGTGACGAACTTCCTATGTTTGGACCAAAAGGAGACGAACTCCTTATGTTAGACCCAAAGGAGACAAAGTCTCTTAGATAGGACCAAGAGGAGACGAACTCCTTAGATTGGACCAAAAGGAGACAAACTTCCTATGTTTGGACAAAAAGGTGACAATCTCTTTAGATTGGATAAAGAGGAGAAGAACTTCCCTAGGATTGGACCAAAAGGAGACGAACTCCTTAGATTGGACCAGGAGGAGACGAACTTCCTTAGGTTAGACCAAAAGGAGACGAACTTCCTATGTTTGGACAAAAAGGTGACAATCTCTTTAGATTGGATAAAGAGGAGAAGAACTTCCCTAGGATTGGACCAAAAGGAGACGAACTCCTTAGATTGGATAAAGAGGAGACAAACTCCTTAGATTGGACCAAGAGGAGACGAACTCGGTTAGATTGAACCAAAAGGAGACGAACGC
>JAGKPW010003122.1:0-26029 GCA_019926035.1 Melaleuca alternifolia
CGAACTCCATAGATTGGACAAAGAGGAGACGAACTCCATAGATTGGACCAAGAGGAGTCGAAATCCCTTAGATTGGACAAATAGGAGTCAAAGTCCCTCATATTGGACAAAAAGGAGACGAACTCCTTAGATTGGAGTAAGAGGAGGCGAACTCCCTTAGTTTGGACAAAGAGGAGACGAACTCCATAGATTGGACCAAGAGGAGCCGAAAAACCTTAGATTGGACAAAGAGGAGACGAACTCCTTAGATTGGAGTAAGAGGACGCGAACTCCCTTAGTTTGGACAAAGGAGGAGACGAACTCCATAGATTGGAGTAAGAGGTGGCGAATTCCCTTACTTTGGACAAAGAGGACACGAACTCCATAGATTGGACAAAGAGGAGACGAACTCCATAGATTGGACCAAGGGGAGTCAAACTCCCTTAGATTGGACAAAGAGGAGTCAAACTCCCTTATATTGGACAAAAAGGAGACGAACTTCATAGATTAGACAAAGAGCAGACGAACTCCTTAGAATGGAGTAAGAGGAGGCGAACTCACTTACTTTGGACAAAGAGGAGACGAACTCCAGAGATTGGACAAAGAGGAGACGAACTCCATAGATTGGACCAAGAGGAGTCGAACTCCCTTAGTTTGGACAGAGAGGAGACGAACTCCTTAGATTGGAGTAAGAGGGGTGGCGAACTCCCTTATTTTGGACAAAGAGGAGACGAACTCCATATATTGTCACAGAGAGTAGACTAAATCTTTTTTTTGTAGATTGGGAGTAAGAGAGGCGAACTCCCTTACTTTGGACAAAGAGAGACGAACTCCTTAGATTGGAGTAAGAAGAGGCGAACTCCCTTAGTTTGGACAAAGAGGAGACGAACTCCATAGATTGGACCAAGAGGAGCCTAACTCCCTAGATTGGACAATCCTTAGATTGGACAAAGGAAACGAACTCCTTAGATTGAAGTAAGAGGAGGCGAACTCCCTTAGTTTGGACAAAGAGGAGACGAACTCCATAGATTGGACAAAGAGGAGACGAACTCCATAGATTGGACCAAGAGGAGTCGAAATCCCTTAGATTGGATAAATAGGAGTCAAACTCCCTTATATTGGACAAAAAGGAGACGAACTCCTTAGATTGGAGTAAGAGGAGGCGAACTCCATTAGTTTGGACAAAGAGGAGACGAACTCCATAGATTGGACCAAGAGGAGCCCGAAACAAACTTAGATTGGACAAAGAGGAGACGAACTCATTAGATTGGAGTAAGAGGTGGCGAACTCCCTTAGTTTGGACAAAGAGGAGACGAACTCCTTAGATTGGAGTAAGAGGTGGCGAACTCCCTTACTTTGGACAAAGAGGAGACGAACTTCATAGATTGGACAAAGAGGTGACGAACTCCTTAGATTGAACCTAGAGGAGACGAACTCCCATAGACTGGACAATGAGCAGACGAACTCCTTAGATTGAAGTAAGAGGAGGCGAACTCCCTTAGTTTGGAAAAAAAGGAGACGAACTACACAGATTGAACCAAGAGGAGCCGAACTCCCTTAGATCGGACAAAGAGGAGACGAACTCCTTAGATAGGAGTAAGAGGAGGCGAAATCCCTTACATTGGACAATGAGGAGGCGAACTCCATAGATTGGAGTTATAGGTGGCGAATTCCCTTACTTTGGACAAAGAGGAGACGAACTCCATAAATTGGACAAAGAGGAGACGAACTCCATAGATTGGACCAAGAGGAGTCAAACTCCCTTAGATTGGACAAAGAGGAGTCAAACTCCCTTATATTGGACAAAAAGGAGACGAACTTCATAGATTAGACAAAGAGCAGACGAACTCCTTAGAATGGAGTAAGAGGAGGCGAACTCACTTACTTTGGACAAAGAGGAGACGAACTCCAGCGATTGGACAAAGAGGAGACGAACTCCATAGATTGGACCAAGAGGAGTCGAACTCCATAGATTGGACCAAGAGGAGTCGAACTCCATAGATTGGACCAAGAGGAGTCGAACTCCCTTAGTTTGGACAGAGAGGAGACGAACTCCTTAGATTGGAGTAAGAAGTGGCGAACTCCCTATGTTTGGACAAAGAGGAGACAAACTCCATAGATTGCACAGAGAGGAGACAAACTCGCTTAGATTGGACCAAGAGGGGACGAACTCCCTTACATTGGACAAAGAGGAGACGAACTCTTTAGATTAGACCAAGAGGCGAAGAACTCCCTTAGAATGGACAAATAGGAGGCAAACTCTTTAGATTGGACAAAAAGTCTACGAATTCCTTTAGATAGGAAAACGAGAAGACGAACTCCTTAGATTGAACCTAGAGGAGACGAACTCACTTAGAATGGACCAAGAGGAGACGAACTCCCTCGGATTGGACCAAGATGAGGCGAACTCCCCTACATTGGACAAAGAGGAGACGAAATTCATAGATCGACAAAGAGGTGACGAACTCCTTAGATGGAACCTAGAGGAGAACAACTCCCATAACTGGACCAGGGGGACGATACTCCTTAGATGGAGTAAGAGGCGGTGAACTCCCGTAGTTTGGAAAAAAAAAGGGAGGGAAGAACTACACAGATGGAGACAGAGGAGCCCGAATCTCCTTAGATCGGAAAAGTAGGAGACGAAACTCCTTAGATAGGAGTAAGAGGAGGCGAAATCCCTTCCATTGGACAATGAGGAGGCGAACTCCACAGATTGGAGTAAGAGGTGGCGAATTCCCTTACTTTGGACAAAGAGGAGACGAACTCCATAGACTGGACAAAGAGGAGACGAACTCCATAGATTGGACCAAGAGGAGTCGAACTCCATAGATTGGACCAAGAGGAGTCGAACTCCCTTAGTTTGGACAGAGAGGAGACGAACTCCTTAGATTGGAGTAAGAAGTGGCGAACTCCCTATGTTTGGACAAAGAGGAGACAAACTCCATAGATTGCACAGAGAGGAGACAAACTCTTTAGATTGGAGTAAGAGGAGGCGAACTCCCTTACATTGGACAAAGAGCAGACGAACTCCTTAGATTGGAGTAAGAGGTGGCGAACTCCCTTACTTTGGACAAAGAGGAGACGAACTCCAGAGATTGGACAAAGAGGAGACGAACTCCATAGATTGGACCAAGAGGAGTCGAACTCCATAGATTGGACCAAGAGGAGTCGAACTCCCTTAGTTTGGACAGAGAGGAGACGAACTCCTTAGATTGGAGTAAGAAGTGGCGAACTCCCTATGTTTGGACAAAGAGGAGACAAACTCCATAGATTGCACAGAGAAAAGACGAACTCTTTAGATTGGAGTAAGAGGAGGCGAACTCCCTTACATTGGACAAAGAGGAGACGAACTCCTTAGATTGGAGTAAGAGGTGGGAACTCCCTTACTTTGGACAAAGAGGAGACGAACTCCATAGATTGGACAAAGAGGAGACGAACTCCATAGATTGGACAGAGAGGAGACGAACTCTTTAGATTGGAGTAAGAGGAGGCGAACTCCCTTACATTGGACAAAGAGGAGACGAACTCCTTAGATTGGAGTAAGAGGTGGCGAACTCCCTTACTTTGGACAAAGAGGAGACGAACTTCATAGATCGGACAAAGAGGTGACGAACTCCTTAGATTGAACCTAGAGGAGACAAACTCCCATAGACTGGACAATGGGCAGACGAACTCCTTAGATTGGAGTAAGAGGAGGTGAACTCCCTTAGTTTGGAAAAAAAGGAGACGAACTACACAGATTGGACCAAGAGGAGCCGAACTCCCTTAGATCGGACAAAGAGGAGACGAACTCCTTAGATAGGAGTAAGAGGAGGCGAAATCCCTTCCATTGGACAATGAGGAGGCGAACTCCACAGATTGGAGTAAGAGGTGGCGAATTCCCTTACTTTGGACAAAGAGGAGACGAACTCCATAGACTGGACAAAGAGGAGACGAACTCCATAGATTGGACCAAGAGGAGTCGAACTCCCTTAGATTGGACAAAGAGGAGTCAAACTCCCTTATATTGGACAAAAAGGAGACGAACTCCTTAGATTCGAGTAAGAGGAGGCGAACTCCCTTAGTTTGGACAAAGAGGAGACGAACTCCATAGATTGGACCAAGAGGAGCCAAACTCCCTTAGATTGGACAAAGAGGAGACGAACTCCTTAGATTGGAGTAAGAGGACGCGAACTCGCTTAGTTTGGACAAAAGAGGAGACGAACTCCATAGATTGGAATAAGAGGTGGCGAATTCCCTTACATTGGACAATGAGGAGTCGAACTCCATAGATTGGAGTAAGAGGTGGCGAATTCCCTTACTTTGGACAAAGAGGAGACGAACTCCATAGATTGGACAAAGTGGAGACGAACTCCATAGATTGGACCAAGAGGAGTCAAACTCCCTTAGATTGGACAAAGAGGAGTCAAACTCCCTTATATTGGACAAAAAGGAGACGAACTTCATAGATTAGACAAAGAGGAGCCGAACTCCCTTAGATTTGACAAAGAGGAGACGAAATCCTTAGATTGGAGTAAGAGGAGGCGAACTCGCTTACATTGGACAAAAAGGAGATGTTCTCCTTATATTGGAGTAAGAGGTGGCGAACTCCCTTACTTTGGACAAAGAGGAGACGAACTCCATAGATTCGACAAAGAGGAGACGAACTCCATAGATTGGACCAAGGGGAGCCAAACTCCCTTATATTGGACAAAGAGGAGACGAACTCCATAGATTGGGGTAAGAGGTGGCGAACTCCCTTACATTGGTCAAAGGGGAGATGATCTCCTTAGATTGGAGTAAGAGGTGGCGAACTCCCTTACTTTGGACAAAGAGGAGACGAACTCCATAGATTGGACCAAGAGGAGCCGAACTCCCGTAGATTGCACAAAGAGGAGACGAACTCCATAGATTGGGGTAAGAGGAGGCGAATTCCCTTACTCTGGACAAAGATGAGACGAACTCCTTAGATTGGACTAAGAGGTGGCGAACTCCCTTAGAATAGACAAAGAGGAGACGAACTCCATAGATTGGACCAAGGGGAGCCGAACTCCCTTAGAATGGACAAAGAGGAGACGAACTCCATAGATTGGACCAAGAGAAGCCGAACTCCCTTAGAATGGACAAAGAGGAGACGAACTCCATAGATTGGACCAAGAGGAGCCGAACTACCTTAGATTGGACAAAGAGGAGACGAACTCCTTAGATTGGAGTAAGAGGATGCGAACTCCCTTAGTTTGGACAAAAGAGGAGATGTACTCCATAGATTGGACCAAGAGGAGCCGAACTCCCTTAGAATGGACAAAGAGGACACGAACTCCATAGATTGGACCAAGAGGAGCCGAACTCCCTTAGATTGCACAAAGAGGAGACGAACTCCATAGATTGGGGTAAGAGGAGGCGAACTCCCTTACTCTGGACAAAGATGAGACAAACTCCTTAGATTGGAATAAGAGGTGGCGAACTCCCTTAGTTTGGACAAAGAGGAGACGAACTCCATCGATTGGACCAAGGGGAGCCGAACTCCCTTAGAATGGACAAAGAGGAGACGAACTCCTTAGATTGGAGTAAGAGGGGGCGCTCCCTTACTTTGGACAAAGAGGAGACGAACTCCATAGATTGCACCAAGAGGAGCTGAACTCCCTTAGATTTGACAAACAAGAGACGAACTCCTTAGAATGGAGTATGAGGATGCGACCTCGCTTACATTGGACAAAAAGGAGATGTTCTCCTTAGATTGGAGTAAGAGGTCGCGAACTCCCTTACTTTGGACAAAGAGGAGACAAACTCCATAGATTGGACCAAGAGGAGTTGAACTCCCTTAGATTGGACAAAGAGGAGGCCCACTCCTTAGATTGGAGTAAGAAGAGGCGAACTCCCTTAGTTTGGACAAAGAGGAGACGAACTCCATAGATTGGACCAAGAGGAGCCGAACTCCCTTAGATTGGACAAAGAGGAGACGAACTCCTTAGATTGGAGTAAGACGAGGCGAACTCCCTTAGTTTGGACAAAGAGGAGACGAACTCCATAGATTTGTACAAAGAGGAGCGAACTCCATAGATTGGACCAAGTGGAGCCGAACTCCCTTATATTGGACAAAGAGGAGACGAACTCCTTAGATTGGAGTAAGACGAGGCGAACTCCCTCAGTTTGGACAAAGAGGAGACGAACTCCATAGATTTGACCAAGAGGAGCCGAACTCCCTTAGAATGGACAAAGAGGACACGAACTCCATAGATTGGACCAAGAGGAGCCGAACTCCGTTAGATTGGACAAAGAGGAGATGAACTCCTTAGATTGGAGTAAGAGGAGGCGAACTCCCTTAGTTTCGACAAAAGAGGAGATGAACTCCATAGATTGGACCAAGAGGAGCCGAACTCATTTAGAATGGACAAAGAGCACACGAACTCCTTAGATTGAAGTAAGAAGAGGCGAACTCCCTTAGTTTGGACAAAGAGGAGACAAACTCCATAGATTGGAGCAAGAAGAGTCAAACTCCCTTAGATTGGACAAAGAGGAAACGAACACCATAGATTGGAGTAAGAGGAGGCGAACTCCCTTACTTTGGAAAAAGAGGAGACGAACTCCATAGATTGGACAAAGAGGAGCGAACTCCATAGATTGGACCAAGAGGAGTCGAACACCTTAGATTGGACAAAGAGGAGACGAACACCTTTGATTGAAGTAAGGGGAGGCGAACTCCCTTAGTTCGGACAAAGAGGAGCCGAACTCCCTTAGATTTGACAAAGAAGAGACGAACTCCTTAGATTGGAGTAAGAGGAGGCGAACTCCCTTACATTGGTCAAAGAGGAGATGATCTCCTTAGATTGGAGTAAGAGGTGGCGAACTCCCTTACTTTGGACAAAGAGGAGACGAACTCCATAGATTGGACCAAGAGGAGCCGAACGCCCTTAGATTGGACAAAGAGGAGACGAACTCCATAGATTGGGGTAAGAGGAGGCGAACTCGCTTACTCTGGACAAAGAGGAGAAGAACTCCTTAGATTGGAATAAGAGGTGGCGAACTCCCACAGTTTGGACAAAGAGGAGACGAACTCCTTAGGTTGGAGTAAGAAGAGGCGAACTCCCTTAGTTTGGACAAAGAGGAGATGAACTCCATATATTGGTCTTTACCAAAAAAAAAAAAAACTCCCTTATATTGGACAAAGAGGAGACGAACTCCTTAGATTGGACAAAGAGGAAACGAACTCCATAGATTGGACCAAGAGGAGTCGAACTCCCTTAGATTGGACAAAGATGAGTCAAACTCCATTAGATTGGACAAAGAGGAGACGAACTGCTTAGATTGGAGTAAGAGGAGGCGAACTCCCTTAGTTTGGACAAAAGAGGAGATGAACTCCATAGATTGGACCAAAAGGAGCCGAACTCCCTTAGATTGGACAAGGAGGAGACTAACTCCTTAGACTGGAGTAAGAGGAGACGAACTCCATAGATTGGACAAAGAAGAGACGAACTCCATAGATTGGACCAAGAGGAGCCGAACTCCCTTAGATTGGACAAAGAAGAGACGAACTCCATAGATTGGGGTAAGAGGAGGCGAACTCCCTTACTCTGGACAAAGAGGAGACGAACTCCTTAGATTGGAGTAAGAGGTGGCGAACTCCCTTAGTTTGGACAAAGAGGAGACGAACTCGACAGATTTGACCAAGAGGAGTCAAACTCCCTTATATTGGACAAAGAGCAGACGAACTGCTTAGATTGGACAAAGAGGAAACAAACTCAATAGATTGAACCAAGAGGAGTTCAACTCCCTTAGATTGGACAAAGAGGAGTCAAACTCCCTTATATTGGACAAAAAGGAGACGAACTCCTTATATTGGAGTAAGAGGAGGCGAACTCCCTTAGTTTGGACAAAGAGGAGACGAACTCCATAGATTGGACCAAGAGGAGCCGAACTCCCTTAGTTTGGACAAAGAGGAGACGAACTCCTTAGATTGGAGTAAGAGGAGGTGAAATCCCTTAGTTTGGACAAAGAGGAGACGAACTCCAAAGATTGGACAAAGAGGAGACGAACTCCTTAGATTGGAGTAAGAGGAGGCGAACTCCCTTACATTGGACAAAGCGCAGACGATCTCCTTAGATTGGAGTAAGAGGTGGCGAACTCCCTTACTTTAGACAAAGAGGAGGCGAAATTCATTGATTGGACAAAGAGGAGACGAACTCCATAGATTGGGGTAAGAGGAGGCGAACTCCCTTACTCTGGACAAAGAGGAGAAGAACTCCTTAGATTGGAATAAGAGGTGGCGAACTCCCTTAGTTTGGACAAAGAGGAGACGAACTTTATATATTGGTCTTTACCAAAAAAAAAAAAACTCCATAGATTGGACCAAGAGGAGCCGAACTCCCTTTGTTTGGACAAAGAGGAGACGAACTCCTTAGATTGGAGTAAGAGGAGGTGAAATCCCTTAGTTTGGACAAAAGTGGAGACGAACTCCATAGGTTGGACCAAGAGGAGCCGAACTCCCTTAGAGTGGACAAAGAGAAGACGAACTCCATAGATTGGACCAAGAGGAGCCGAACTCCCTTAGATTAGACAAACAGGAGACGAACTCCTTAGATTGGAGTAAGAGGAGGCGAAATCCCTTAGTTTGGACAAAAGAGGAGATGAACTCCATAGATTGGACCAGGAGGAGCCGAACTCCCTTAGAATGGACAAAGAGGATTCGTACTCCTTAGATTGGAATAAGATGAGGCGAACTCCCTTAGTATGGACAAAGAGGAGACGAACTCCATAGATTGGATAAAGAGGAGCGAACTCCAGAGATTGGACCAAGAGGAGTCGAACTCCCTTAGATTGGACATAGAGGAGACGAACTCCATAGATTGGACCAAGAGGAGCCGAACTCCCTTAGATTGGACAAAGAGGAGACGAACTCCTTAGATTGGAGTAAGAAGAGGCGAACTCCCTTAGTTTTGACAAAGAGGAGACGAACACCATAGACTGGACAAAGAGGAGCCGAACTCCCTTAGATTGGACAAAGAGGAGACGAACTCCATAGATTCGGGTAAGAGGAGGCGAACTTCGTTACTTTGGACAAAGAGGAGACGAACTCCATAGATTGGACAAAGAGAAGACGAACTCCATAGATTGGACCAAGAGGAGTCGAACTCCCTTAGATTGGACAAAGAGGAGGCTTACTCCGTAGATTGAAGTAAGAAAAGGCGAACTCCCTTAGTTTCGACAAAGAGGAGACGAACTCTATAGATTGGACCAAGAGGAGCCGAACTCCCTTAGATTGAAGGAAGAGGTGTCGAACTCCCTTAGTTTGGACAAAGAGGAGACGAACTCCTTAGATTGGAGTAAGAGGAGGCGAACTCCCTTACATTGGACAAAGAGCAGACGATCTCCTTAGATTGCAGTAAGAGGTGGCGAACTCCGTTACTTTGGACAAAGAGGAGACGAAATTCATAGATAGGACAAAGAGGAGACGAACTCCATAGATTGGAACAAGAGGAGCCGAACACCTTAGATTGGACAAAGAGGAGACGAACTCCATAGATTGGGGTAAGAGGAGGCGAACTCGCTTACTCTGGACAAAGAGGAGAAGAACTCCTTAGATTGGAATAAGAGGTGGCGAACTCCCTTAGTTTGGACAAAGAGGAGACGAACTCCTTAGGTTGGAGTAAGAAGAGGCGAACTCCCTTAGTTTGGACAAAGCGGAGACGAACTCCATATATTGGTCTTTACCAAAAAAAAAAAAACTCCATAGATTGGACCAAGAGGATCCGAACTCGCTTTGTTTGGACAAAGAGGAGACGAACTCCTTAGATTGGAGTAAGAGGAGGTGAAATCCCTTAGATTAGACAAAGAGGAGACGAACTCCTTAGATTGCAGTAAGAAGAGGCGAACTCCCTTAGTTTGAACAAAGAGGAGACGAACTCCATAGATTGAAAAGGAAGAGTCAAACTCCCTTAGATTGGACAAAGAGGAAACGAACACCTTAGATTTGAGTAAGAGGAGGCGAACTCCCTTACTTTGGACAAAGAGGAGTCCAACTCCATAGATTGGACCCAGAGGAGCCGAACTCCCTTAGATTGGACAAAGAGTAGACGAACTCCAAAAATTGGATAAAAAGGAGCCGAACTCCGTTACATTGGACAAAGAGGAGACGAACTCCATAGATTGGAGGAAGAGGTGGCGAACTCCCTTAGTTTGGACAAAGAGGAGACGAACTCCTGAGATTGGAGTAAGAGGAGGCGAACTCCCTTACTTTGTACAAAGAGGAGACGAACTCCATAGATTGGACAAAGAGGAGACGAAATCCATAGATTAGACGAAGAGGAGTCGAACTCCCTAAGATTGGACAAAGAGGAGGCCAACTCCTTAGATTGGAGTTAGAAGAGGCGAACTCCCTTAGTTTCGACAAAGAGGAGACGAACTCCATAGATTGGACCAAGAGGAGCTGAACTCCCTTAGATTGGACAAAGAGGAGACGAACTCCATAGATTGGGGTAAGAGGAGGCGAACTCCCTTACTTTGGACAAAGAGGAGATGAACTCCATAGATTGGACAAAGAGGAGACGAACTCCATAGATTTGACCAAGAGGAGTCGAACTCCCTTAGATTGGACAAAGAGGAGTCAAACTCCCTTATATTGGACAAAAAGGAGACGAACTCCTTAGATTCGAGTAAGAGGAGGCGAACTCCCTTAGTTTGGACAAAGAGGAGACGAACTCCATAGATTGGACCAAGAGGAGCCGAACAACCTTAGATTGGACAAAGAGGAGACGAACTCCTTAGATTGGAGTAAGAGGACGCGAACTCGCTTAGTTTGGACAAAAGAGGAGACGAACTCCATAGATTGGAATAAGAGGCTGCGAATTCCCTTACATTGGACAATGAGGAGTCGAACTCCATAGATTTGACTAAGAGGTGTCGAACTCTCTTAGATTGGACAAAAAGGAGACGATCTCTTTAGATTTGAGTAGGAGGAGGCGAACTCCCTTAGTTTTAAGAAAAGAGGAGACGAACTCTATAGATTGGACCAAGAGGAGCCGAACTCCCTTAGAATGGACAAAGAGGAGACGAACTCCTTAGATTGGATTAATTGTAGGCGAAGTCCCTTACTTTGTACAAAGAGGAGACGAACTCCATCGATTGGACAAAGAGGAGACGAATTCCATAGATTGGACCAAGAGGAGTCGAACTCCCTTAGATTGGACAAAGAGGAGGCCAACTGCTTAGAATGGAGTAAGAAGAGGCGAATTAACTTAGTTTCGATAAGGAGGAGACGAACTCCATAGATTGGACCAAGAGGAGCCGAACTCCCTTAGATTGGACAAAGAGGAGACGAACACCATAGATTGGGGTAGGAGGAGGCGAACTCCCTTACTCTGGACAAAGAGGAGACGAACTCCATAGATTGGACAAAGAGGAGACGAACTCCATAGATTAGACCAAAAGGAGTCGAACTCCCTTAGATTGGACAAAGGGGAGTCAAACTCCCTTATATTGGACAAAAAGGAGACGAACTCCTTAGATTGGAGTAAGAGGAGGCGAACTCCCTCAGTTTGGACAAAGAGGAGACGAACTCCACAGATCAGACCAAGAGGAGCCGAACTCCCTTAGATTGTACAAGGAGGAGACTAACTCCTTAGATTGGGGTAAGAGGAGGCGAACTCCCTTAGTTTGGACAAAGAGGAGATGAACTCCATAGATTGGACAAAGAGGAGACGAACTCCATAGATTGGACCAAGAGGAGTCTAATTCCCTTAGATTGGACAAAGAGGAGTCAAACTCCCTTATACAGGACAAAAAGTAGACGAACTCCTTAGATTTGAGTAAGAGGAGGCGAACTCCCTTAGTTTGGACAAAGAGGTGACCAACTCCATAGATTGGACCAAGAGGAGCCGAGCTCCCTTAGAATGGACAAAGAGGAGACGATGTCCTTAGATTGGAGTAAGTGGAGGCGAACTCCCTTAGTTTGGACAAAAGAGGAGATGAACTACATAGATTGGACCAAGAGGAGCCGAACTCCCTTAGAATGGACAAACAGGAGACGAACTCCTTAGATTGGAGTAAGAAGAGGCGAACTCCCTTAGTTTGGACAAAGAGGAGACGAACTCCATAGATTGGAGCAGGAAGAGTCAAACTCCCTTAGATTGGAAAAATAGGAGACAAACACCTTAGATTGGAGTAAGAGGAGGCGAACTCCCTTAGATTGGAAAAAAGAGGAGAAAAACTCCATAGATTGGACAAAGAGGAGCGAACTCCATATATTGGACCAAGAGGAGCCGAACTCCCTTAGATTGGACAAAGAGGAGGCCAACTCTTTTGATTGGAGTAAGAAGAGGCGAAGTCCCTTAGTTTGGACAAAGAGTAGACGAACTCCATAGATTGGACAAAGAGGAGCCGAACTCCCATACATTGGACAAAGAGGAGACGAACTCCTTAGATTGGAGGAGGAGGTGGTGAACTCCCTTAGTTTGGACAAAGAGGAGACGAACTCTTGAGATTGGAGTAAGAAGAGGCGAACTCCCTTACTTTGTACAAAGAGGAGACGAACTCCATAGATTGGACAAAGAGGAGACGAACTCCAGAGATTGGGGTAAGAGGAGGCGAACTCCCTTACTTTGGACAAAGAGGAGATGAACTCCATAGATTGGACAAAGAGGAGACGAACTCCATAGATTTGACCAAGAGGAGTCGAACTCCCTTAGATTGGACAAAGAGGAGGCCAACTCCTTATATTGGAGTAAGGGGAGGCGAACTCCCTTAGTTTGGACAAAGAGGAGTCGAACTCCATAGATTTGACTAAGAAGTGTCGAACTCCCTTAGATTGGACAAAAAGGAGACGATCTCTTTAGATTTGAGTAGGAGGAGGCGAACTCCCTTAGTTTTAAGAAAAGAGGAGACGAACTCTATAGATTGGACCAAGAGGAGCCGAACTCCCTTAGAATGGACAAAGAGGAGACGAACTCCTTAGATTGGAGTAATTGGAGGCGAACTCCCTTTGTTTGGAGAAAGTGGAGACGAACTCCTTAGAATGGAGTAAGAGGTGGCAAACTCCCTTACTTTGGAAAAAGATGAGACGAACTCCATAGATTGGTTTTTACCAACAAAAAAAAAAACTCCATAGATTGGATAAAGAGGAGATGAACTCCTTAGATTGGAGTAAGAGGAGGCGAACTCCCCTATATTGGACAAAGAGGAGGCGAACTCCCCAGATTGGAGTAAGAGGAGGCGAACTCCCTTACTTTGGACAAAGAGGAGACGAACTCCAGAGATAGGACAAAGAAGAGACGAACTCCATAGATTGGACCAAGAGGAGACGAACTCGATAGATTGGACCAAGAGGAGCCGAACTCCCTTAGATTGGACAAAGAGGAGACGTACTCGTTAGATTGGAGTAAGAGGTGGCGAACTGCCTTACTTTGGACAAAGAAGACACGAACTCCATAGATTGGACAGAGAGGACACGAACTCCTTAGATTGGAGTAAAAGGAGGCGAACTCCCTTAGTTTGGACAAAGAGGAGACGAACACAAAAGATTGGACCAACAGGAGCCGAACTCCCTTAGAATGGACAAAGAGGAGACGAACTCCATAGATTGGAGTAAGAGGAGGCGAACTCCCTTATTTTGGACAAACAGGAGACGAACTCAATAGATTGGACCAAGAGGGGACGAACTCCCTTAGAATGGTGAAAGAGGAGACGAACTCCATAGATTGGACCAAGAGGAGCCGAACTCCCTTTGATTGGACAAAGCGGATACGAACTCCTTAGATTGGAGTAAGAGGAGGCGAACTCCCTTAGAATGGACAAAGAGGAGACGAACTCCCTTGATTGGACAAAGAGGAGGCCAACTCCTTAGATTGGAGTAAGACGAGGCGAACTCCCTTACTTTGGACAAAGAGGAGACGAACTCCATAGATTGGACAAAGAGGAGACGAACTCCATAGATTGGACCAAGAGGTGTCAAACTTCCTTAGATTGGACAAAGAGGAGACGAACTCCTTAGATTGGAGTAAGAGGTTGGGAACTCCCTTAGTTTGGACAAAGAGGAGACGAACTCCTTAGATTGGAGTAAGAGGTGGCGAACTCCCTTACTTTGGACAAAGAGGAGACGAACTCCGTAGATTGGACAAAGAGGAGACGAACTCCTTAGATTGGAGTAAGTGGAGGCGAACTCCCTAACTTTGGATAAAGAGGAGACGAACTCCATAGATTGGACAAAGAGGAGACGAACTACATAGATTGGACCAAGAGGAGTCGAACTCCCCTAGATTGGACAAAGAGGAGACGAACTCCTTAGATTGAAGTAAGAGGAGGTGAACTACCTTAGTTTCGGCAAAGAGCAGACGAACTCCGTAGATTGGACCAAAATGAGCCGAACTCCCTTAGATTGGACAAAGAGGAGACGAACTCCTTAGATTGGAGTAAGAGGAGGCGAACTCCCTTAGTTTGCACAAAGAGGAGACGAACTTCTTAGATTGGAGTAAGAGGAGGCGAACTCCCTTACTTTGGACAAAGAGGAGACGGACTCCATAGATTGGACTAAGAGGAGCCGAACTCCCTTAGATTAGACAAAGAGGAGTCTAACTCCTTAGATTGGAGTAGGAGGTGGTGAACTCCCTTACTTTGGATAAAGAGGAGACAAACTCCATAGATTGGATAAAGAGGAGACGAACTCCATAGATTGGACCAAGAGGAGACGAACTCCCTTAGATTGGACAAAGAGGAGACGAACTCCTTAGATTGAAGTAGGAGGCGAACTCCCTTAGTTTGGAGAAAACGGACACGAATTCCGTAGATTGGACCAAGATGAGCCGAACTCCCTTAGATTGGACAAAGAGGAGACGAACTCCTTAGATTGGAGTAAGAGGAGGCGAACTCCCTTTGTTTGGACAAAGAGGAGACGAACTCCATAGATTGGACAAAGAGGAGACGAACTCCTTAGATTGGAGTAAGAGGTGGCGAACTCCCTTACTTTGGATAAAGAGGAGACGAACTCCATAGATTGGACAAAGAGGAGACGAACTCCATAGATTGGACCAAGAGGAGCCGAACTCCCTTAGATTGGACAAAGAGGAGACGAACTCCTTAGATTGGAGTAAGAGGAGGCGAACTCCCTTTGTTTGGACAAAGAGGAGACGAACTCCATAGATTGGACAAAGAGGAGACGAACTCCTTAGATTGGTGTAAGAGGAGGCGAACTCCATAGATTGGACTAAGAGGAGCCGAACTCCCTTAGATTGGACAAAGAGGAGAGTAACTCCTTAGATTGGAGGAAGAGGAGGGGAACTCCCTTAATTTGGACAATGAGGAGACGAACTCCATAGATTGGACAAAGAGGAGACGAACTCCATAGATTGGACCACGAGGAGCCGAACTCCCTTTGATTGGACAAAGAGGAGACGAAATCCTTCAATTGGAGTAAGAGGAGGCGAACTCCCTTAGTTTGGACAAAGAGGAGACGAACTCCATAGATTGGACCAGGAGGAGTCGAACTCCCTTAGATTGGACAAAGAGGATACGAACTCCTTAGATTGGAGTAAGCGGTCGCGAACTCCCCTACTTTTGACAAAGAGGAGACGAACATCATAGATTGGACAAAGAGCAGACGAACTCCTTAGAATGGAGTAAGAGGAGGCGAACTCCCTTACATTGGACAAAGAGGAGACGAACTCCATAGATTGGACAAAGAGGAGACGAACTCCTTAGATTGGAGTAAGAGGAGGCGAACTCTCTTCCTTTGGACAATGAGGAGACGAACTCCATAGATTGGACTTAGAGGAGCCGAACTCCTTTAGATTGGACAACGAGGAGACTAACTCCATAGTTTGGAGGAAGAGGAGGTGAACACCCTTACTTTGGCCATTGAGGAGACAAACTCCATAGATTGGACAAAGAGGAGACGAATTCCATAGATTGAACAAAGAGGGGACGAACTCCTTAGAATGGAGTAAGTGGAGGCGAACTCCCTTAGTTTGGACAAAGAGGAGACGAACTCCATAGATTTGACCAAGAGGAGTCGAACTCCCTTAGATTGGACAAAGAGGAGACGAACTCCTTAGATTGGACGAAGAGGAGGCGAACTCCCTTACTTTGGACAATGAGGAGACGAACTCCATAGATTGGACAAAGAGGAGACAAACTCCATAGATTGGACCAAGAGGAGCCGAACTCCCTTAGATTGGACAAAGAGGAGTCGAACTCCTTAGAATGGAGTAAGAGGAGGCGAACTCCCTTACTTTGGACAACGAGGAGACGAACTCCATAGATTGGACAAAGACGAGACGAACTCCATAGATTGGACCAGGAGGACCCGAATTCCCTCGACGAACTCCTTAGATTGGAGTAAAAGGAGGCGAACTCCCGTAGTTTGGACAATGATGAGACGAACTCCATAGATTGGACCAAGAGGTGTCGAACACCCTTAGATTGGACAAAGAGGAGGCCAACTCCTTAGATTAAAGTAAGAAGAGGCGAACTCCCTGAGTTTCAGAAAAGAGGAGACGAACTCTATTGATTGGACCAAGAGGAGCCGAACTCCCTTAGATTGGACAAAGAGGAGACGAACTCCTTAGATTGGAGTAAGAGGTGGCGAACTGCCTTACTTTGGACAAAGAGGAGACGAACTTCATAGATTGGACAAAGAGCAGACGAACTCCATAGAATGGAGCAAGAGGAGGCGAACTCCCTTACTTTGGACAAAGAGGAGACGAACTCCAGAGATTGGATTACTCTCGCGGGTACTGTTCACCGAAATGCTCTCTCTCGTGGTACTGTTCATGGGGTGCGCTGCCTGGTGATTCTTGGCCCTAGTGATTGCTGGTCTTGTTGGAAGCTTCTCATGATGGAAGATATTCATCCATTGTCCCTCCCCCCTCTCTGATTTACTCCCAAAACATCCTAATCTACGTCTGTTTGCTGATCTTAACTAGGGTTTTGGGATGGACTTTGGACTGCTCGAACTGTCCAACTTTGAGAATGTTTGCTGCACACCCATAAGCTGTGCACGTTTCGCCTTGGGTTGACTCGGGTATTTCTTCTCTCTTCCTATTGATTTGAGAGGCTATCTTGCGTTTTGGGTTTATTGGGTACTGTACATTGAAGTTGCTCTCTCCATGAGGACGAATTATTTGATGGTGTGAGTGGTGGTTCTGCTGGTTATTCGGTTGCTTATGACTCCAATGTTGGCTCACTTTACTTGAATCCCTTCCTTGGGTAGCTTGGAGGATGTTCAGTTTCTGGGTTTCTGGATTATATGTACTGTTCATTGAAGATCTTCATACACTGTTCTGCTAGAACTTTGATATTCAGTCCTCATGATCTATCCTTTAGTGCTGGCCTTTGGGATGTGACCCACTGTTCGTGGAACTTGTCACTGGATTGAAAGTCTCGTTTCTGACTACTGCTCATTAATCGATCAGCTTGTGCATCATTTAGTGTTCCTTGCAGGGCTGGCAATTATCCTGGTTTCTCTAAATTCTTGACTTCTTTGCCTTTGGAATTCTGATTTCATATGCGGCTAGCTCGTTGTATTGTAACTTGATGGACAAACCCGAGGCCATTGAGATGCAGTCTCTAACTTTGGCACCCCCTCCTAACAAGGAGGGGGATGGGGGCCCTAACCCTGAAATTGTTGTGTCCACTCATGTTGGTTCCCCTGTGGTGAGAGGGAGGAAGGCTAGGAGTAAAAGCAGATTAGCCAAGAGAGTGGAAGTGTTGCCTCCTTCTACAGAATTCTCAGCCCCTCCATCAGCTTCCGCAATTGATCAGGCTTGTCTGGGTGCTTCCTCTGCCCTATCGAATCTGGTTAGAGGAAAAGGCGTGCTTCAACCTCAGCCACAACGGTTTTCTCTCTCTAAATTGGCTGGTGATGGTGCTATAAGACGTAAGTCGAGATCTCAGAGTCGTGGTCGTTCTAGAAGTAAATTCAGGGATGATTCTACAGGGGCAGGTTCCAAAGGGCCTCCTTCACAGCCCATGGCTGCACCGGGTGCTGCTGATGGTGTTCGGGACAAGACTAAGATCCCCCAACAAAAGTCCTGGGCTAATGTGGCTCAGGCTACTGCTGCTATAGGGTATGATCTGTCCTTTATACCCCCTTCTTTTAATAACGGTAAACCATGTGTGCATATTTCCGAGGAGATCCTTCAAGCCACGGATAGGGTGTGGCACGAATCAGTGGTGGGTTATCTCGTTGGGAAGAAACTACCATTTAAGCTGATTGAAGCTGCGCTAAAACATTTGTGGGGAAATTTCTTGGTAGATATGAAGGCCAACGATGATGGCTTCTTCTTTTTTCACATCCCTGATGCGGAATTCCGTAGGAAAATCTTGGAGAGAGGACCCATCACGGTGGCAAGGATCCCTCTAGTTCTTCAACAACGGCATCCGATGCTAGTGCTAAAAAAAGAAAGACATGATAAAGTCCCGGTATGGGTTAAGCTCAGGAACCTACCTTATTCTGCTTGGTCCTCGAAGGGTATTAGTGCTATTGCTAGCACACTTGGCAAGCCCCTCTATGTTGATCAACATACACAACATAGGAGAGTCATTTATTTTGCACGTGTTTGTGTGGAGATTAGTGCAAAAAATCCCATCTATGACTCGATTTCAGTCTTTCAGGATGAAGAGGAGATTATAGTTACTGCAGAGTATGAATGGAAACCACTCCTTTGCCCTAAATGTGAAACTTTCGGACATAGATGTCCTGAATTGAAGTCGACAACTCCGGAGGATGTCTCGGCTTCTCGGGAGGAACATACAACCCCAATTAATGCTCAGGCAACTCCAACTCCAATGGGTGACACGACTAAGTCACAAACTGATTGGACTATGGTCCACTCCAAGCATAACAAGAACAAGAAGAAGGCAGCCTCTGCTGAGTTGTTACCTTCAAAGCAAAGGGCTAATCCTTTGATCCCCACGACACCTAGCTCGCACCATTCTGTCTCCTCTCACAATGAGACCCAACGAATTGATCCTGTGCATCTTGCGAGCTGCCCTGCATCCATTCCTTCTCCTTGCGTATCCAATGAGGACTCAGCTGAGGCTTCCAAGGTGCTGAGTTCATTACCCGATAGTTGTGATGATACCTCCTTCACAGACTCCTCTCACGAATTTTTTCAACCTAAGCTAAATTCTGTAGTTGGTGCACTATTGAGGAGTGGGAAAGCACTCCACAATGATGAAAACCCCCCTGAAGCTGTGAGTACTCATATTGTTGCTTGTTCCCCTCCTTCTGTGGAGGTGCTGAAAAAATCCACGGCCAAGAAGAAGGGCCGCAGTGCCAAAAGGAGGTAAGTCCCCCTCCTCCTAGCAACTTGTAAATATGATTTTGGGTGCTTGGAATATCAGGGGTCTATGTGATCCTGTTAAACAAGCGGAAGTCAGGTTTCTTGTACGGTCTAATAACCTTCTTTGCATTGGTATATTGGAAACCAAGGTCAACCCCGGAAATTTTGGTGAAATCTCTTCAAACTTGATTCCGGGCTGGACTTGGAAATCAAATTACGATTATTCTGACCTTGGGCGCATATGGATTGGTTGGGATCCGCAGCATGTATGCTTTGATCTCACAGCTTCTTCGCTGCAAGCTATGCATGGGTTCATTCGCCTTGTTGACTCGACTACGTTTTTTGCCATCTCTTTTGTATATGCTGGCCATACCTTTGTGGATAGGCGCTTGCTATGGACTGATTTGACCTCGAGAAACAATTCTTTTCTGGACACACCATGGGTTGTACTTGGTGACTTCAATGCCATTCGATTCCCATCCGATCGTGAAGGGGGAACTCTAGCTTGGCCACCGTCTTTTGATGAGTTCCACTCTTGCTTGTTGGAGGCTGAACTAGACGATCTCAGGTATATCGGGAGGAGATTCACTTGGGCTTCCTATGAAGGTCCCAATCGCATACAGAGGAAAATAGATAGAGTTCTTGTTAACCCCAAATGGGCTATGGATTTCAGTTACTCGGAAGCAACTTTTCTATCACCTGGCATCTCGGATCATACACCCATGGTGGTGAGAGTTTTGCCTTCAATCCAGGTCGGAAAACCTTTTAAATTCTACAACTTCTGGATGTTAGATCCTGGGTTCTTGCCTTTGGTATCTCAGATTTGGGAGCTTGATGTTAGAGGATCACCGATGTTCCAGCTATGCACCAAACTGAAACTATTAAAAGCTAAGCTTAAAGTGTTCAACCGACAGTCCTTTTCTGATATTTCTAGACGCACTTTGCTAGCTAGACAAAGCCTGAATTCTATTCAAGACAATCTTATGCAAGATCCAACCAACTCCCTACTTGCGCTAGAGGAGAAGTCTGCTGGTGATTTATTTTATAGCCTGCGCCTCCAGGAGAAACTTTTCTACAAGCAGAAATCTAGAATCCGCTGGCTTCAAGAGGGAGACCGTAACACTAAGTTCTTTCATTATTCTGTGAAGAGGAGGCAGCTCAACAACAGAATTTTATCAATTATTGATGAGTCTGGCTCTCAGACTTCTTCGGCGACTCAAGTTGTTGAGGCATTTGTGAGTTATTATAAACATCTCTTCGAGAGCCCTCCTCATATGTCGCCCCGTCCCTCGGCACAGAATGTTGCCATCCATTTAAGAAGTAAGTTAAACACTTCTCAGTTGAGTATTCTTACTTCTCCTTACACGGAACAAGAAGTACGTGCCACTTTATTCTCCTTGACCTCTGGGAAGGCCCCGGGACCGGACGGATTCAATGCTGATTTTTTAAGAGATCTTGGGATGTTGTTGGTGAGTTAGTTACCTCCGCTATTTTAGATTTCCTTAACTCTGGAAACTTGCTACGCCAACTCAATACCACTATTATTGCATTAATTCCCAAGTGCTCTAATGCCTCCTCAGTAAGTGATTTCAGGCCTATTGCTTGCTACAACACCATTTACAAATGTATCACCAAAATCTTGGCGAATCGGCTTGCGAAGGTACTGCCCTCTCTCATTGACGTGTCTCAAGCGGCTTTTGTAAAAGGGAGGAAAATATCAGATAACATCTTGCTGGCCCAAGAACTCTTTGCGGGCTTCCATCATGACACGTACTCTCCAAAGTGTGTGATCAAGGTCGACTTCAAGAAAGCTTACGATACGGTGGATTGGGCCTTCCTAGAGGCGACCCTCATTGGTTTCGGTTTCCCGATGCAATTCATTAAATTGATGATGGTATGTGTCCAAACCACAAAATTTTCTATATCAATCAATGGTGAGTTGCATGGTTTCTTCTCAAGTTCGAGAGGACTAAGACAAGGCGATCCCCTCTCTCCATATCTATTTACTTTGGTCATGGAAGTATTCTCTGGGCTTATATCCACTACAACTGCATGTCCTCAGTTTAACTACTATTGGAGATGTAAATCCACGAAGTTGACCCATCTCTTCTTTGCTGATGATGTCTTGCTATTTTGCCAAGCTGATATGGCTTCGGTCTCTTGCTTGAAGTCTGCACTTGACACATTCTCGGAGTGGTCGGGCCTTTTCCCAAACTCCTCTAAGAGTGAGATATATATTTCAGGTAACTCTAATTCTTCACAAGACATCATTGGTTTTTTGAACTTTAGGGTGGGATCCTTACCTTTTCGATATCTTGGAGTGCCCGTGGTAGCAACTAGACTTGGGAAAGCCGATTGTGTCTCTTTGGTGAACTCCATCACCAAGAGAGTTCAATCTTGGACTCAACGGTGGCCGTCTCCAATTGGTTAAATCTGTCCTCCATGCAATTCAGGTTTATTGGTCCAATATTTTCATCTTACCTGTTTCGGTTCTGGATTGTATTGAGAAGATCATTAGGCAGTTCTTGTGGAAAGGCCCTTCCTTAGGCCCCGGGGGTACAAAAGTCTCATGGCATGATGTATGCTTCCCAAAAGAAGAGGGAGGACTCGGTATAAGGCGCCTAAAACAAAGCAACAAAGCTTCCATGCTCAAACATATTTGGGCCCTTTTCTCAGACAAAGAATCGCTCTGGTGCATTTGGATACATTCTAATTTCATCAAGAACCGGAGTTTTTTGGGAGGTACGTAGACCTACGTTCTGTTCTTGGTCTTGGAAGAAGATCATTGACTTAGGGAAAGAATTCAGACATATGTTTCACTGGCGTGTGGGGGATGGGCTTTCTATTTCCTTATGGTTCGATGCTTGGCATCCAAATGGCCCGCTCAATATGCTGTTTAGTAACCGACAAATCTATCTGTCGGGTTACCCAAGAGATGCCTCACTTGCTGAATTACTAGAGAACCGGGCTCCTAATTCGAATCTTATGGAGACATTGATTGATTGGGGGGGTGACCTCCCTACACCTACTGCCCATCCAGATCGATTTTTGTGGAAAGGTTCAAATTCTGGAAAATTTTCGTCTTCTTCAGCTTGGAAAGCTATAAGACCGAAGAAACCTCGGGTTCACTGGTTCGAATTTATTTGGGATTCATCCATCGCTCCTGCACACCAATTCCTCCTATGGTTGATGACAAAAAGAAGACTCCCTACCCAGGTTTTTCTTCTAACTTATGGTAGAATCACTAATGCTACATGTGCATTTTGCCATCTAAGGCCGGACTCGATTGACCATCTTTTCTTCGGATGCTCCATAACTAAACACTTAGCCCTTTTTTGGTCGCGGAATTGTCTTCTTGATTGGCAAGAGGGTGGCTGGAATACCACCCTTAATTGGGCTATTACTCATATATCCGACAATCAATTTTCCCAAAAGATTGCGAGGTTCCTCTTGGAGCGGTGTGCCACATCAATTGGAAGTCTAGGAACAACATCTTATTCAGGAACTGCGACAGATTCCTCCCCGCAATGAAGATGCAACTTTTGAAACTTGTCAAGGACTTCGCTAGAACTCAGAAGAATGTCATTGACACTACTAGGAATAGAAGAATTCAACATAATTGGGGCTTGGATGACTCCATTTTTTTGTAAGACTTGTTCTTCCCCTTTTGTTGGTACCTTATAGTCTTTGAGATTCATGGTATTCCTCCACTTAACTCATTTAGAGTGTAAGTGTAGGCCTGTAGTACCGGTCTCTCCGTTTCTTCTTATCTCCTACTTATGTACATCCTCTAGTTTCTGAGACTCACGATACTCCTTCACATAGCTCACATGAGTGTAAGTGTAGGTTTGTAGTATCGGTTTCTCCATATCATGTACTTTTGGCTCTAAAGATCAATATACTTTTACCCTACCAAAAAAAAAAAACTCCAGAGATTGGACAAAGAAGAGACGAACTCCATAGATTGGACCAAGAGGAGTCGAACTCCCTTAGATTGGACAAAGAAGAGACGAACTCCTTAGATTGAAGTAAGAGTAGACGAACTCCTTAGATTGAAGTAAGAGGAGGCGAACTCCCTTAGTTTGGACAAGGTGGAGACGGACTCCATTGATTGGACAAAGAGGAGACGAACTCCATAGATTGGACCAAGAGGAGCCGAATTCCCCTAGATTGGACAAGGGGGAGACGAACTCCATAGATTGGGGTAAGGGGAGGCGAACTCCCTTACTCTAGACAAAGAGGAGACGAACTCCTTAGATTGGAGTATTTACCAAAAAAAAAAAACTCCTTAGATTGGATTAAGAGGTGGCGAACTCCTTTAGTTTGGACAAAGAGGAGACGAACTCCTTAGGTTGGAGTAAGAATAGGCGAACTCCCTTTGTTTGGACAAAGAGGAGACGAACTCCATAGATTGGACCAAGAGGAGTCAAAGACCCTTCTATTGGACAAAGAGGAGACGAACACCATAGATTGGACCAAGAGGAGTCAAACTCCCTTATATTGGACAAAGAGGAGACGAACTCCTTAGATTGGAGTAAGAAGGTAGCGAACTTCATTACTCTGCACAAAAAGGAGACGAACTCCATTGATTGGACAAAGAGGAGACTAACTCCTTAGTTTGGAGGAAAAGGAGGCGAACTCCCTTACTTTGGCCAATGAGGAGAAAAACTCCATAGATTGGACAAAGAGGAGACGAACTCCATAGATTGGACAAAGAGGGGACGAACTCCTTAGATTGGAGTAAGAGGAGGCGAACTCCCTTAGTTTGGACAAAGAGGTGACGAACTCCATAGATTTGACCAAGAGGAGCCGAACTCCCTTAGATTGGACTAAGAGGAGACGAACTCCTTAGATTGGACGAAGAGGAGGCGAACTCCCTTACTTTGGACAATGAGGAGACGAACTCCATAGATTGGACAAAGAGGAGACAAACTCCTTAGATTGGACCAAGAGGATCCGAACTCCCTTAGATTGGACAAAGAGGAGTCGAACTCCCTTACTTCGGTCAACGAGGAGACGAACTCCTTAGATTGGAGAAAGACGAGACGAACTCCATAGATTGGACCAGGAGGACCTGAATTCCCTTGACGAACTCCTTAGATTGGAGTAAGAGGAGGCGAACTCCCCTAGTTTGGACAAAGAGGAGGCCAACTCCTTAGATTGGAGTAAGAAGAGGCGAATTACCTGAGTTTGAGAAAAGAGGAGACGAACTCCATTGATTGGACCAAGAGGAGCCGAACTCCCTTAGATTGGATAAAGAGGAGACGAACTCCTTAGATTGGAGTAAGAGGTGGCGAACTCCCTTACTTTGGACAAAGAGGACACGAACTTCATAGATTGGACAAAGAGCAGACGAACTCCTTAGAATGGAGCAAGAGGAGGCGAACTCCCTTACTTTGGACAAGGAGGAGACGAACTCCAGAGATTGGACAAAGAAGAGACGAACTCCATAGATTGGACTAAGAGGAGTCGAACTCCCTTAGATTGGACAAAGAGGAGACGAACTCCTTAGATTGTAGTAAGAGGAGGCCAACTCCCTTAGTTTGGACAAGGTGGAGACGGACTCCACTGATTGGACAAAGAGGAGACGAACTCCATAGATTGGACCAAGAGGAGCCGAACTCCCTTAGATTGGACAAGGAGGAGACGAACTCCATAGATTGGGGTAAGAGGAGGCGAACTCCCTTACTCTAGACAAAGAGGAGACGAACTCCTTAGATTGGACTATTTACCAAAAAAAAAAAAAACTCCTTAGATTGGAGTAAGAAGAGGCGAACACCCTTAGTTTGGACAAAGAGGAGACGAACTCTATATATTGGACCAAGAGGAGTCAAACTCCCTTATATTGGACAAAGAGGAGACGAACTCCTTAGATTGGACGAAGAGGAGGCGAACTCCCTTACTTTGGACAATGAGGAGACGAACTCCATAGATTGGACAAAGAGGAGAACTCCATAGATTGGATCAAGAGGAGTCGAACTCCCTTACATTGGACAAAGAGGAGTCGAACTCCTTAGATTGGAGTAAGAGGAGGCGAACTCCCTTACTTTGGACAACGAGGAGACGAACTCCATAGATTGGACAAAGAGGAGACAAACTCCATAGATTGGACCAAGAGGAGCCGAACTCCCTTAGATTGGACAAAGAGGAGCCGAACTCCCTTAGATTGCACAAAGAGGAGTCGAACTCCTTAGAATGGAGTAAGAGGAGGCGAACTCCCTTACTTTGGACAACGAGGAGACGAACTCCATAGATTGGACAAAGACGAGACGAACTCCATAGATTGGACCAGGAGGACCCGAATTCCCTCGACGAACTCCTTAGATTGGAGTAAAAGGAGGCGAACTCCCGTAGTTTGGACAATGATGAGACGAACTCCATAGATTGGACCAAGAGGTGTCGAACACCCTTAGATTGGACAAAGAGGAGGCCAACTCCTTAGATTAAAGTAAGAAGAGGCGAACTCCCTGAGTTTCAGAAAAGAGGAGACGAACTCTATTGATTGGACCAAGAGGAGCCGAACTCCCTTAGATTGGACAAAGAGGAGACGAACTCCTTAGATTGGAGTAAGAGGTGGCGAACTGCCTTACTTTGGACAAAGAGGAGACGAACTTCATAGATTGGACAAAGAGCAGAAGAACTCCTTAGAATGGAGCAAGAGGAGGCGAACTCCCTTACTTTGGACAAAGAGGAGACGAACTCCAGAGATTGGACAAAGAAGAGACGAACTCCATAGATTGGACCAAGAGGAGCCGAACTCACTTAGATTGGACAAAGAGGAACCAACTCCTTAGATTGGAGTA
>JAGKPW010003122.1:26129-39484 GCA_019926035.1 Melaleuca alternifolia
GAGGAGACGAACTCCATAGATTGGACCAGGAGGACCCGAATTCCCTCGACGACCTCCTTAGATTGGAGTAAAAGGAGGCGAACTCCCGTAGTTTGGACAATGAGGAGACGAACTCCATAGATTCGACCAAGAGGAGTCGAACACCCTTAGATTGGACAAAGAGGAGGCCAACTCCTTAGATTGGAGTAAGAAGAGGCGAACTCCCTGAGTTTCAGAAAAGAGGAGACGAACTCTATTGATTGGACCAAGAGGAGCTGAACTCCCTTAGATTGGACAAAGAGGAGACGAACTCCTTAGATTGGAGTAAGAGGTGGCGAACTGCCTTACTTTGGACAAAGAGGAGACGAACTTCATAGATTGGACAAAGAGCAGACGAACTCCATAGAATGGAGCAAGAGGAGGCGAACTCCCTTACTTTGGACAAAGAGGAGACGAACTCCAGAGATTGGACAAAGAAGAGACGAACTCCATAGATTGGACCAAGAGGAGTCGAACTCCCTTAGATTGGACAAAGAAGAGACGAACTCCTTAGATTGAAGTAAGAGTAGACGAACTCCTTAGATTGAAGTAAGAGGAGGCGAACTCCCTTAGTTTGGACAAGGTGGAGACGGACTCCATTGATTGGACAAAGAGGAGACGAACTCCATAGATTGGACCAAGAGGAGCCGAATTCCCCTAGATTGGACAAGGGGGAGACGAACTCCATAGATTGGGGTAAGGGGAGGCGAACTCCCTTACTCTAGACAAAGAGGAGACGAACTCCTTAGATTGGAGTATTTACCAAAAAAAAAAAACTCCTTAGATTGGATTAAGAGGTGGCGAACTCCTTTAGTTTGGACAAAGAGGAGACGAACTCCTTAGGTTGGAGTAAGAATAGGCGAACTCCCTTTGTTTGGACAAAGAGGAGACGAACTCCATAGATTGGACCAAGAGGAGTCAAAGACCCTTCTATTGGACAAAGAGGAGACGAACTCCATAGATTGGACCAAGAGGAGTCAAACTCCCTTATATTGGACAAAGAGGAGACGAACTCCTTAGATTGGAGTAAGAAGGTAGCGAACTTCATTACTCTGCACAAAAAGGAGACGAACTCCATTGATTGGACAAAGAGGAGACTAACTCCTTAGTTTGGAGGAAAAGGAGGCGAACTCCCTTACTTTGGCCAATGAGGAGAAAAACTCCATAGATTGGACAAAGAGGAGACGAACTCCATAGATTGGACAAAGAGGGGACGAACTCCTTAGATTGGAGTAAGAGGAGGCGAACTCCCTTAGTTTGGACAAAGAGGTGACGAACTCCATAGATTTGACCAAGAGGAGCCGAACTCCCTTAGATTGGACTAAGAGGAGACGAACTCCTTAGATTGGACGAAGAGGAGGCGAACTCCCTTACTTTGGACAATGAGGAGACGAACTCCATAGATTGGACAAAGAGGAGACAAACTCCTTAGATTGGACCAAGAGGATCCGAACTCCCTTAGATTGGACAAAGAGGAGTCGAACTCCCTTACTTCGGTCAACGAGGAGACGAACTCCTTAGATTGGAGAAAGACGAGACGAACTCCATAGATTGGACCAGGAGGACCTGAATTCCCTTGACGAACTCCTTAGATTGGAGTAAGAGGAGGCGAACTCCCCTAGTTTGGACAAAGAGGAGGCCAACTCCTTAGATTGGAGTAAGAAGAGGCGAATTACCTGAGTTTGAGAAAAGAGGAGACGAACTCCATTGATTGGACCAAGAGGAGCCGAACTCCCTTAGATTGGATAAAGAGGAGACGAACTCCTTAGATTGGAGTAAGAGGTGGCGAACTCCCTTACTTTGGACAAAGAGGACACGAACTTCATAGATTGGACAAAGAGCAGACGAACTCCTTAGAATGGAGCAAGAGGAGGCGAACTCCCTTACTTTGGACAAGGAGGAGACGAACTCCAGAGATTGGACAAAGAAGAGACGAACTCCATAGATTGGACTAAGAGGAGTCGAACTCCCTTAGATTGGACAAAGAGGAGACGAACTCCTTAGATTGTAGTAAGAGGAGGCCAACTCCCTTAGTTTGGACAAGGTGGAGACGGACTCCACTGATTGGACAAAGAGGAGACGAACTCCATAGATTGGACCAAGAGGAGCCGAACTCCCTTAGATTGGACAAGGAGGAGACGAACTCCATAGATTGGGGTAAGAGGAGGCGAACTCCCTTACTCTAGACAAAGAGGAGACGAACTCCTTAGATTGGAGTATTTACCAAAAAAAAAAAAAACTCCTTAGATTGGAGTAAGAAGAGGCGAACACCCTTAGTTTGGACAAAGAGGAGACGAACTCTATATATTGGACCAAGAGGAGTCAAACTCCCTTATATTGGACAAAGAGGAGACGAACTCCTTAGATTGGAGTAAGAAGGTAGCGAACTCCATAGATTGGACAAAGGGGAGACAAACTCCTTAGATTGGAGTAAGAGGAGGTGAACTCCCTTACGATGGACAAAGAGGAGACGAACTCCTTAGATTGGAGTAAGTGCTGGCGAACTCCCTTACAATGGACAAAGAGGAGACGAACTCCATAGTTTGGACCAAGAGGAGTCGACCTCCTTTTGATTGGACAAAGAGGAGACGAACTCCTTAGATTGTACCAAGAGGAGACGAACTCCATAGATTGGACCAAGACGAGCCGAACTCCCTTTGACTGGACAAAGAGGAGACGAACTCCTTAGATTGGAGTAGGAGGTGGCGAACTCCCTTACTTTGGATAAAGAGAAGATGAACTCCATAGATTGGACAAAGAGGAGACAAACTCCATAGATTGGACCAAGAGGAGTCGAACTCCCTTAGATTGGAAAAGGAGGTGGCCAACTCCTTAGATTGGAGTAAGAAGAGGCGAACTCCCTTAGTTTCGACAAAGTGGAGACGAACTCCCTTAGATTGGACAAAGAGGAGTCAAACTCGCTTATATTGGACAAAAAGGAGACGAACTCCTTAGATTGGAATAAGAGGAGGCGAACTCCCTTAGTTTGGACAAAGAGGAGACGAACTCTATAGATTGGACCAAGAGGAGCCGAACTCCCTTAGATTGGACAAAGAGGATACGAACTGCTTAGATTGGAGTAAGAGGTGGCAAACTCCCTTACTTTGGACAAACTGAGACGAACATCACAGATTGGACAAAGAGCAGAAGAACTCCTTGGAATGGAGGAAGAGGAGGCGAACTCCCTTAGATTGGACAAAGAGGAGGCCAACTCTGTAGATTGGAGTTAGAAGAGGCGAACTCCCTTAGTTTCGACAAAGAGGAGACGAACTCCCTTAGATTGGACAAAGAGGAGTCAAACTCCCTTATATTGGACAAAAAGGAGACGAACTCCTTAGATTGGAATAAGAGGAGGCGAACTCCCTTAGTTTGGACAAAGAGGAGACGAACTCTATAGATTGGACCAAGAGGAGCCAAACTCCCTTACATTGGACAAAGAGGAGACAAACTCCATAGATTGGACAAAGAGGAGCCGAACTCCCTTACATTGGACAAAGAGGAGACAAACTACTTAGATTGGAGTAAGAGCTAGCGAACTCCCTTACTTTGGACAAAGAGGAGACAAACTCCATAGAATGGACCAAGAGGATTCGACCTCCCTTAGATTGGACAAAGAGGAGACGAACTCCTTAGATTGGACAAAGAGGAGTCGAACTCCCTTAGAATGGACAAAGAGGAGACGAACTCCATAGATTGGACCAAGAGGAGCCAAACTCCCTTAGATTGGAAAAAGAGGAGGCCAACTCCTTAGATTGGAGTAAGAACAGGCGAACTCCCTTAGTTTGAGAAAAGAGGAGACGAACTCCATTGATTGGACCAAGAGGAGCCGAACTCCCTTAGATTGGACAAAGAGGAGAAGAACTCCTTAGAGTGGAGTAAGAGGTGGCGAACACCCTTACTTTGGACAAAGAGGAGACGAACATCATAGATTGGACAAAGAGCAGACGAACTCCTTACAATGGAGGAAGCGGAGGCGAATTCCCTTACTTTGGGCAAAGAGAAGACGAACTCCATAGATTGGACCAAGACGAGTCGAACTCCCTTAGATTGGACAAAGAGGAGACGACCCCCTTAGATTGAAGTAAGAGGAGGCGAATTGCCTTAGTTTGGACAAAGAGGAGACTAACTCCATAGATTGGACAAAGAGGAGCCGAACTCACTTAGATTGGACAAACAAGAACCAACTCCTTAGATTGTAGTAAGAGGAGGCGAACTCCCTTACTTTGGACAATGAGGAGACGAACTCCATAGATTGGACAAAGAGGAGACGAACTCCATAGATTGGACCAAGAAGAGCCGAACTCCCTTAGATTGGACTAAGAGGAGACGAATTCCTTAGATTTAAGTAAGAGGAGGCGAACTACCTTAGTTTGGACAAAGAGGAGACGAACTCCATAGATTGGACAGAGAGGAGACGAACTCCATAGATTGGACCAAGAGGAGTCGAACTCCCTTAGATTGGAGTAAGAGGAGACGAACTCCTTAGATTGGAGTAAGAGGTGGCGAACGCCATTACTTTGGACAAAAAGGAGACGAACTCCATAGATTGGACAAAGAGGAGAAGAATTCCTTAGATTGGAGTAAGAGGAGGCGAACTCCCTTACAATGGACAAAGAGTAGACGAACTACTTAGATTGGAGTAAGAGCTGGCGAACTCCCTTACTTTGGACAAAGAGGAGACGAACTCCATAGATTGGACCAAGAGGAGTCGACCTCCCTTAGATTGGACAAAGAGGAGACGAACTCCTTAGATTGGACAAAGAGGCGACGAACTCCATAGATTGGACAAAGAGGAGCCGAACTCCCTTACATTGGACAAAGAAGAGACGAACTCCTTAGATTGGAGGAAGAGGTGGCGAACTCCCTTAGTTTTGACAAAGAGGAGATGAACTCCTTAGATTGGAGTAAGAGGAAGGTTGAACTCCCTAGTTGGACAAGGAGGAGCCGAACTCCCTTAGATTGGACAAAGAGGAGACTAACTCCTTAGATTGGAGGAAGAGGAGGCGAACTCCCTTACTTTGGACAATGAGGAGACGAACTCCATAGATTGGACAAAGAGCAGAGGAACTCCATAGAATGGAACAAGAGGAGCCGAACTCCCTAGATTGGACAACGAGGAGACCAACTCCTTAGATTGGAGTAAGAGGAGGCGAACTCCCTTAGTTTGGACAAAGATGAGACAAACTCCACAGATTGGACCCAAGAGGAGGCGACCTCCCTTTTTTTTAGATTGGACACGAGGAGACGAACTACTTAGTTACAAAAAGAGGGACGAACTCCATAGATTGAACCAAGAAGACCAAACCTCCCTTAGATTGGAGTAAAAGGAGACGAACTCCTTAGATTGGACAAAGAGGAACCGAACTCCTTAGATTGGAGCTAGAGGAGCCGAACTCCCTTAGATTGGACAAAGAGGAGACGAACTCCATAGATTGGACAAAGAAGAGCTGGCGAACTCCTTTACTTTGGACAAAGAGTTCGTCTCCTTTACTTAGATTGGAGTAATTGCTGGCGAACTCCTTTACTTTGGACAAAGAGGAGACGAACTCCTTAGATTGGACAAAGAGGAGACGAACTCCATAGATTGGACAAAGAGGAGCCGAACTCCCTTACATTGGACAAAGAAGAGACGAACTCCTTAGATTGGAGGAAGAGGTGGCGAACTCCCTTAGTTTTGACAAAGAGGAGATGAACTCCTTAGATTGGAGTAAGAGGAGGTGAACTCCCTTAGTTTGGACAAAAGAGGAGACGAACTCAATAGATTAGACCAAGAGGAGCCGAACTCCCTTAGAAAGGACAAAGAGGAGACGAACTCCTTAGATTGGAGTAACAAGAGGCGAAACTCCCTTAGTTTGGACAACAAGAGGAGATGAACTCAAGAAGATTGGACAAGAGGAAGCGAAATCCCTTAGAATGGCAGAAGAGGAGACCGAACTCCATAGCATTGGACCTAAACAGGAGTCGAAACTCCCTAGATTGGACACGAGAGAGGCAAACTCCTTAGATGGAGAAGAAGAGGGCGAAACTCCTGTTCGACAAAGAGGACCGACTCATGTATTGGACCAAAAAGGAGACGAACCCGTTGATTCTGAGTAAAAGAGACGACGGCCCTAGGTTGGACAATAGGAGACGAAACTCTATAGATTGGATCAAGAGGAGCCGAACTCATTAGGTTTGACAAAGCGGAGACGAACTCATTAGATTGAAGTAAGAGGAGGCGAACTCCCTTAGTTTGGACAAAGAGGAGACGAACTCCATATATTGGACAAAGAGGAGACGAACTCCATAGATTGGACCAAGAGGAGCCGAACTCCCTTAGATTGGACAAAGAGGAGGCCAACTCCTCAGATTGGAGTAAGAAGAGGTGAACTCCCTTAGTTTGAGAAAAGAGGAGACGAACCCCATTGATTGCACCAAGAGGAGACGAACTCAATAGATTGGACCAAGAGGAGCCGAACTCCCTTAGATTGGAGTAAGAGGAGGCGAACTCCCTTAGATTGGACAAAGGGAGACTAACCCCTTAGATTGGAGTAAGAGGAGGTGAACTCCCACAGTTTGGACAAAGAGGAGACGAACTCCATAGATTGGACCAAGAGGAGCCGAACTCTCTTAGATAGGAGAAAGAGGAGACGAAGTCCTTAGATTGGACTAAGAGGAGGCGAACTCCCTTACTTTGAACAATGAGGAGACGAACTCCATAGATTGGACAAATTACCAAAAAAAAAAAACTCCATAGGTTGGACAAAGAGGAGACGAACTCCTTAGATTGGAGTTAGAAGAGGCGAACTTCCTTAGTTTGGACAGAAGTGGAGACGAACTCCTTAGATTGGACCAAGAGGAGCCGAAATCCCTTAGAATGGACAAAGAGGAGACTAACTCCATAGATTGGACCAAGAGGAGCCGAACTCCATAGATTGGACAAAGAGGAGAAGAACTCCTTAGATTGGAGTAAGAGGTGGCGAACTCCCTTAGTTTGGACATTGAGGAGACGAACTCCATAGATTGGACCAAGAGGAGTCGAACTCCCTTAGATTGGACCGAGAGGAGTCGAACTCCCTTAGATTGAACAAAGAGGAGACGAACTCCATAGATTGGACAAAAAGGAGAGGAACTCCATAGATTGGAACAAGAGGAGCCGAACTCCCTTAGATTGGACAAAGAGGTGACGAACTCCTTAGATTGGAGTAAGAGGAGGCGAACTCCCTTAGTTTGGACAAAGAGGAGACGAACCCCATAGATTTGACCAAGAAGAGCCGAACTCCCTTAGATTGGACGAAGAGGAGGCGAACTCCCTTACTTTGGACAATGAGGAGACGAACTTCATAGATTGGACAAAGAGGAGACGAACTCCCTAGATTGGACGAAGAGGAGCCCAACTCCCTTAGATTGGACAAAGAGGAGACGAACTCCTTATATTGGAGTAAGAGGAGGCGAACTCCCTTACTTTAGGCAAATAGGAGACGAACTCTATAAATTGGATCAAGAGGAGCCGAACTCCCTTAGGTTGGACAAAGAGGAGACGAACTCCTTAGATTGGAGTAAGAGGAGGCGAACTCCCTTACTTTGGACAGTGAGGAGACGACCTCCATAGATTGGACATAGAGGAGACGAACTCCATAGATTGGACCAAGAAGAGCCGAACTCCCTTAGATTGGACAATGATGAGTCAAACTCCCTTATATTGGACAAAAAGGAGACAAACTCCGTAGATTGGACCAAGAGGAGTCGAACACCCTTAGATTGGACAAAGAGGAGACAAACACCTTAGACTGAAAGGTTATCCAAAAGAAAAACTCCTTAGATTGAAGTAAGAGGAGGCGAACTCCCTTAGTTTGGACAAAGAGGAGACGAACTCCATACATTGGACAAAGAGGAGACGAACTCCATAGATTGGACCGAGAGGAGTCGAACTCCCTTAGATTGGACAAAGAGGATACGAACTGCTTAGATTGGAGTAAGAGGTGGTGAACTCCCTTACTTTGGACAAAGAGGAGACGAACTCCATAGATTCGACAAAGAGGAGAAGAGAAGAACCCTTAGATTGGAGTAAGAGGAGGCGACTCCTTTAGTTTGGACAAAGAGGAGACGAACTCCATAGATTGGACCAAGAGGAGCCGAATTCCCTTAGATTACACAAAGAGGAGACGAACTTCTTAGATTGGAGTAAGAGGACGCCAACTCCCTTACTTTGGACAATGAGGAGATGAACACCATAGATTGGACAAAGAGGAGACGAACTCCTTAGATTGGAGTAAGAGGTGGCGAACTCCTTACTTTGGACAAAGAGGAGACGAACTCCTTAGATTGGAGCGTAAGCTGGTGGCGAACTCCTTACTTTGGACAAAGAGGAGACGAACTGCTTAGATTCAAATAAGAGGAGGCGAACTCCCTTACCTTGGACAAAAAGGAGACGAATCCATAAAGTGGACCACGTGGAGTCGAACTCCCTTAGATTGGACAAAGAGGAGACGAACTTCTTAGATTGGAGTAAGAGGAGGCGAACTCCCTTAGTTTGGACAAAGAGGAGACGAACTCCATAAAGTGGACCAAGTGGAGTCGAACTCCCTTAGATTGGACAAAGAGGAGACGAACTTCTTAGATTGGAGTAAGAGGAGCCGAACTCCCTTAGTTTGGACGATGAGGAGACGAACTCCATAGATTGGACCAAGAGGAGCCGAACTACCTTAGAATGGACAAAGAGGAGACGAACGCCTTAGATTGGACAAAGAGGAGACGAACTCCTTAGATTGGAGTAAGAGGAGGTGAACTCCCACAGTTTGGACAAAGAGGAGACGAACTCCATATATTGGACCAAGATGAGCCGAACCCCCTTAGATAGGACAAAGATGAGACGAACTCCTTAGATTGGACTAAGAGGAGGCGAACTCCCTTACTTTGGACAATGAGGAGACGAACTCCATAGATTGGACAAATTACCAAAAAAAAAAAACTCCATAGATTGGACAAAGAGGAGACGAACTCCTTAGATTGGAGTAAGAGTAGGCGAACTCCTTTACTTTGGACAATGAGGGGAGGGGACGATACGCCATAGATGGACAAAGACCGGGGCGAACTCCCAGAGATGGACCACGGGGGAAAAGAGGCGAACTACCTTAGATGGACAATAGAGGAGGCCAAACTCCTTAGTTGGAGTAAGACGAGGGCGAACTCCCTTAGTTGAGACAACGAGGAGAACGAACATCCTCTAGATTGGACAAAGCGGAGGTCTAAAACTCCCTTATATTGGACAAAAAGGCGCGACAAATCCTTAGATGGAGTAAGTAAGAGGAGGCGAACTCCCTAGATTGGACAAAGAGGAGACGAACTCCATAGATTGGACAAAGAAGAGCTGGCGAACTCCTTTACTTTGGACAAAGAGTTCGTCTCCTTTACTTAGATTGGAGTAATTGCTGGCGAACTCCTTTACTTTGGACAAAGAGGAGACGAACTCCTTAGATTGGACAAAGAGGAGACGAACTCCATAGATTGGACAAAGAGGAGCCGAACTCCCTTACATTGGACAAAGAAGAGACGAACTCCTTAGATTGGAGGAAGAGGTGGCGAACTCCCTTAGTTTGGACAAAGAGGAGACGAACTCCTTAGATTGGAGTAAGAGGAGGTGAACTCCCTTAGTTTGGACAAAAGAGGAGACGAACTCAATAGATTAGACCAAGAGGAGCCGAACTCCCTTAGAAAGGACAAAGAGGAGACGAACTCCTTAGATTGGAGTAACAAGAGGCGAACTCCCTTAGTTTGGACAAAAGAGGAGATGACCTCCATAGATTGGACCAAGAGGAGCCGAAATCCCTTAGAATGGAGAAAGAGGAGACGAACTCCATAGATTGGACCAACAGGAGTCGAACTCCCTTAGATTGGACAAAGAGGAGGCCAACTCCTTAGATTGGAGTAAGAAGAGGCGAACTCCCTTAGTTTCGACAAAGAGGAGACGAACTCCCTTATATTGGACAAAAAGGAGACGAACTCCTTTGATTCGAGTAAAAGGAGGCGAAGTCCCTTAGTTTGGACAAATAGGAGACGAACTCTATAGATTGGATCAAGAGGAGCCGAACTCCCTTAGGTTTGACAAAGAGGAGACGAACTCCTTAGATTGAAGTAAGACGAGGTGAATTCCCTTAGTTTGGACAAAGAGGAGACGAACTCCATATATTGGACAAAGAGGAGACGAACTCCATAGATTGGACCAAGAGGAGCCGAACTCCCTTAGATTGGACAAAGAGGAGGCCAACTCCTCAGATTGGAGTAAGAAGAGGTGAACTCCCTTAGTTTGAGAAAAGAGGAGACGAACCCCATTGATTGCACCAAGAGGAGACGAACTCAATAGATTGGACCAAGAGGAGCCGAACTCCCTTAGATTGGAGTAAGAGGAGGCGAACTCCCTTAGATTGGACAAAGGGAGACTAACCCCTTAGATTGGAGTAAGAGGAGGTGAACTCCCACAGTTTGGACAAAGAGGAGACGAACTCCATAGATTGGACCAAGAGGAGCCGAACTCTCTTAGATAGGAGAAAGAGGAGACGAAGTCCTTAGATTGGACTAAGAGGAGGCGAACTCCCTTACTTTGAACAATGAGGAGACGAACTCCATAGATTGGACAAATTACCAAAAAAAAAAAACTCCATAGGTTGGACAAAGAGGAGACGAACTCCTTAGATTGGAGTTAGAGGAGGCGAACTCCCTTAGTTTGGACAGAAGTGGAGACGAACTCCTTAGATTGGACCAAGAGGAGCCGAAATCCCTTAGAATGGACAAAGAGGAGACTAACTCCATAGATTGGACCAAGAGGCGGCGAACTCCCATAGATTGGACAAAGAGGAGAAGAACTCCTTAGATTGGAGTAAGAGCTGGTGAACTCCCTTAGTTTGGACATTGAGGAGACGAACTCCATAGATTGGACCAAGAGGAGTCGAACTCCCTTAGATTGGACCGAGAGGAGTCGAACTCCCTTAGATTGAACAAAGAGGAGATGAACTCTATAGATTGGACAAAAAGGAGAGGAACTCCATAGATTGGAACAAGAGGAGCCGAACTCCCTTAGACTGGACAAAGAGGATACGAACTCCTTAGATTGGAGTAAGAGGAGGCGAACTCCCTTAGTTTGGACAAAGAGGAGACGAAACCCATAGATTGGACCAAGAGGAGTCGAACTCCCTCAGATTGGACAAAGAGGCGGCGAACTCCATTACTTTGGGACAATGAGGAGACGAACTTCATAGATTGGACAAAGAGGAGACGAACTCCCTAGATTGGACGAAGAGGAGCCCAACTCCCTTAGATTGGACAAAGAGGAGACGAACTCCTTATATTGGAGTAAGAGGAGGCGAACTCCCTTACTTTAGGCAAATAGGAGACGAACTCTATAAATTGGATCAAGAGGAGCCGAACTCCCTTAGGTTGGACAAAGAGGAGACGAACTCCTTAGATTGGAGTAAGAGGAGGCGAACTCCCTTACTTTGGACAGTGAGGAGACGACCTCCATAGATTGGACATAGAGGAGACGAACTCCATAGATTGGACCAAGAAGAGCCGAACTCCCTTAGATTGGACAATGATGAGTCAAACTCCCTTATATTGGACAAAAAGGAGACAAACTCCGTAGATTGGACCAAGAGGAGTCGAACACCCTTAGATTGGACAAAGAGGAGACAAACACCTTAGACTGAAAGGTTATCCAAAAGAAAAACTCCTTAGATTGAAGTAAGAGGAGGCGAACTCCCTTAGTTTGGACAAAGAGGAGACGAACTCCATACATTGGACAAAGAGGAGACGAACTCCATAGATTGGACCGAGAGGAGTCGAACTCCCTTAGATTGGACAAAGAGGATACGAACTGCTTAGATTGGAGTAAGAGGTGGTGAACTCCCTTACTTTGGACAAAGAGGAGACGAACATCACAGATTGGACAAAGAGCAGAAGAACTCCTTGGAATGGAGGAAGCGGAGGCGAACTTCCTTACTTTAGACAAAGAGGAGACGAACTCCATAGATTGGACCAAGAGGAGTCGAACTCCCTTAGATTGGACGAAGAGGAGACGAACTACTTAGATTCGAGTAAGAGGAGGCGAACTCCCTTACTTTGGACAATGAGGAGACGAACTCCATAGATTGGACAAAGAGGTGACGAACTCCTTAGATTGGAGTAAGAGGTGGCGAACTCCCTTAGTTTGGAGAGGGAGGAGATGAACTCCTTAGAATGGAGTAAGAGGTGGCGAACTCCCTTACATTGGACAAAGAGAACACGATCTTCTTAGATTGGAGTAAGAGGTGGCGAACTCCTTTAGTTTGGACAAAGAGGAGACGAACTCCATAAAGTGGACCAAGTGGAGTCGAACTCCCTTAGATTGGACAAAGAGGAGACGAACTTCTTAGATTGGAGTAAGAGGAGCCGAACTCCCTTAGTTTGGACGATGAGGAGACGAACTCCATAGATTGGACCAAGAGGAGCCGAACTACCTTAGAATGGACAAAGAGGAGACGAACGCCTTAGATTGGACAAAGAGGAGACGAACTCCTTAGTTGACGAGGAGGAGACGAACCCATTAGAGTGGACCAAGAGGAGCGAACTACTTAGAGGAATGGACAAAGAGGAGACGAACGCCTTAGATTTGGACAAGAGGGACGAACTCCTTAGATTGGAGTAAGAGAGGTGAACTCCCACAGTTTGGACAAAAGAGAGGACGAACCCAATATTGGACCAAGATAGCAGAACACCTTCGATAGGACAAAGATGAGGACGAACGCCTGATGGATAAGAGGAGGCGAAAACGCCCTTACTTGGCCAATGAGGAGGAAGAACTCCATGATTGGAAAATACCAAAAAAAAAAAAAACTCCAAGATTGGGACAAAGAGGAGACGAAATCCTTCGATTGGAGTAAGAGTAGGGAATCCTTTTACTTTGGACACTGAGAAGACGAAACTCCATAGATGGCCAAAGAGGAGACGAACTCCATAGATTGGACCAAGAGGAGTCGAACTCCCTTGGATTCGACAAAGAGGAGGCCAACTCCTTAGATTGGAGTAAGAAGAGGCGAACTCCCTTAGTTTCGACAAAGAGGAGAAGAACTCCCTTAGATTGGACAAAGAGGAGTCAAACTCCCTTATATTGGACAAAAAGGAGACGAACTCCTTAGATTGGAGTAAGAGGAGGCGAACTCCCTTAGATTGGACAAAGAGGAGACGAACTCCATAGATTGGACAAAGAAGAGCTGGCGAACTCCTTTACTTTGGACAAAGAGTTCGTCTCCTTTACTTAGATTGGAGTAATTGCTGGCGAACTCCTTTACTTTGGACAAAGAGGAGACGAACTCCTTAGATTGGAC